>JAGTTF010006102.1:0-11406 GCA_019095985.1 Streblospio benedicti
GACGCTGGATAAACAACGTCATATCCCCCGGCGATACACTCAGTGTTAATAAGGACTTTAAGGCAGTATGAGTGATCAAGCCGTAAAAACCGACGATGCTGGATAAAATGGTTTCAACTCAAGAGTAAGTATGTCTAATCACTGATAGGCAGGGTGCGTTATGCGCAGATTATGCCGCATGGTAAATGGTACAAAAACTGACACGTTATCTATCCATGAGGATTATGTAATAAATACACACTTACTAAGATCCTCAGCTTACAACACCGCTGATAACACATTAAAGCACAATTATTACATAACACAATGACAATAAAGGTCTTTAGAGTAGTGATAAAAGCCATTTTATTTTCAAACTCCACTTTACCAGCGAGTTTTAAAATGTCCGGTGCCGCTTTATCTAGGCCAAAGCACCTGCTGTGCTGTGACGTCATAACTTGAAGGCAGTTTGCTGGCTTGTGTTATATTACTGAACTTTGCATTGTGATTTGTATGTTTGCTAAGTGTCAAGATGGATTCTGATTCAAGTGATTCAAGTGTTTATACATGTATAGAAAATGAGAGTGAGAGCGATGATGCTTTACCAGAGGGGGAAGACAGTATTAATGTTGTGCAAGAGGATATATCTACTTTAACCAGTGGTGGAAGTGGACTGATTGAATACAGATACCAGCCAGTTTTGCTTGCAGCAGATTCAGCAGTGCCAGTGATTACACAGCAAGAAGACAATCAACTGGCAAACAGGATTGATTTAGATCCAACATGGTAATTGTAATTTATCAACAAATTATCTTTCAAGCTTTAGATCTAAGCATTTAGTATATTAGAACTGTATGAATTTCAAGCTTGTGTAGCTTTGTGTAAATCTATAGAAGAAATGTGTAAGTAATAGAATAATAAAAAAAAATAGTTTAGCACATGTAATAATTTTAACATATTTAATATACACATTTCAGGTTTGTGATTTATAAATATTGATGCCATTAGTCATTATGCATCAATCAACTGAAATCAGACAATCTTTCACCAAACAATAACAACAGTGTATAATAATTGAAGAATAAAGATGACAAGCATTTAAAATATTTTTATTTTTAACTAGGTGCACATGTGGCCACTGCACTGCTCAAGCAGTGGCAGAAAGCTGCTTTTGTTGCAAGGAGGCAGTGGACATGCCAGAAGTAAGAAAGCTTAGTAGCCTACTACAACTTGATAGTGATGTCTTGCAATGCATAACAGACCATCCAGGGTTTGGACCGAACTGCCTCAATGTTCATGTGCTTCAACAGTGCTACTATGGATACAGGCAAAACTTTGGCAAAGTGAAAAAGCCACTAAATAGTGAGTTATACAATATTCAACTTATACGAATGTCTACATCTAATACTTTTAAAAGATAGACCTTTTATAACATAGTAGTTTTTAAATAGTAAGATAGGCCTGACATTTTGGCAGAAAATTATTATTACATCACTTGCTAAAATGAGATAATTACCTACATTGAAAGTAATCTCAATTACATAATGTTCAAAGTAGATTTTCTCATAACCCATAATTTCTTCAAATGATTATAATAATAGGAATGCTTCAATGCACCTGGCTCAGATAGTACTCATGAAATCTTCCTATCATACAAATAACTACATAATTTTACAGGTTGTGAAATCTTTGTTCAAAATACACATATTCATTCCAGAATGTACAGATACACAAGTTATCGGAATTTAATAAGATGGGCTTTTGGCTGGCTTGGAAAACGTTCACGCAAGCCACTGCCAAGCTGTGCCCTGCACACCATAAGAGCAGCATTTCCTAATGAAAATGGAGAGGATTTTGTTGGACATCGACTCGGACTGCCACCATTGATCTAATCTTTTTTGTACCTGCAAATAATTTTTCAATTTCAATACTATCATTCTGTCAATGAAAAGTAGTTACTGTTGTAATCTTTCTGGAAATAAATGAGTGTTACCTACTGTACTTGTTAGGTTTCCATCTTGGAAGTTATTTTGATTTTAACTGTATAAAATTAATCCAGGTTTCTAAAGAATAAATAAATCATCACTCTGTGGAACTTATGTTTTAATGTTTTAAATAATATTCTTTAATGGCCTGTGATTATAAGTTTTTTTTTTCATTCACAAGTCGTTTTTATTTTTTTGTTCATAGTATATAGCATATCTAACAAGGATAACTTTCACACAAACACCAGAGCCACTCTGTACTGATGTACATTTACAACTTTTAAGCATACCATTTACACATTGTCATACACAAAAATATATCCCGGTATATTATTTACCTTGACACATAAAATGAAACAAAAGCTTCCTTGTCTACTACTGCTTCATAAGAAGAGGATAGTGGGCCTGGAATGTTTTGCTTCAGGTCATCGATTGACATTTTCAATGTTTTTGGTGATGCCCTGTACGCCTCAAATAGGGAAGTTAGCATTTCCTCTGCATAGTCTAAGAACATAACATGTTATACTGTTAATCATTTTGACTCCTGCTGTTGTAACATAATTAATTGGAGAGAAATGTTGGAATATAAAGATAAATAAAATCACCAAAAGTGGCAGCTTCTTTCACTATTTGCACGATGATGCAAAACCGACTCCCACTTTGACAAGATCATTTCACCATTTCCATCTGTCAAATGAAATCAAAACTTTATTATACTCTTTTCATACAATATAGCATTGTAAATGATTATTGTACTAAAAGATCTCAAGTACAATTAGGCCAAAAATTAACAATAACCTTCAGTTGTGACAGCACACCAATAAATATGATTCACTATTGTAGCCTTCCAGTCTTTAAGGATCTCCATCCCCTTCTTTTTGCTAGCTTGTTCAATTGTTTTACCAATTGCTGAAGTGATATGAAAAAATGTCATTACGTGATAACATGTCTACAATACACCTTCTTGGCATTTTCTCTTCTGAATCAAAGAGAAAAAAAAGTATCTAGATGAGTGACTGCGCAATTAATTAGACTTGTATATATGGATAGAATAGCATACCTCCACAGATTATTTCCATGGTAACTATATTATGATTGAATGACTTATAGCCAAATATCAGTAAATATCTATCTTCCCCATTACTAAAAGTCTTATTGCCATTGTCAAATTCCTGTGGACTAGATCTAGATTCTATAGTATAATTATGAACACAAAATGCTAATTATATGAAACATTGTCACAATTAGCTATGCTAGTATTACATTCCACTGTTGGACAGGAAGAATGTGTTCAAGTACCTAACTGGAACACAAAATTTGAACAAAACAAGTTAGAGGTTTACTTACCAATCACTGTGAAAAAAGTAGTATGCTGCACTGTTTACTTCAAGTTATGACGTCACAAATATGCAAATGAGACATGTGGGGCCACCTGGTGGCGTTTCAAATAAAAAGCTAATTTATGGAGTAATTAGCAATGTGAAAAATTTTTTCAAAAATTTTAAAATTTTATTTTAGTGTTTGTTTTCATCATAAGGTCAGTTTCTCCTATAAATATGAAAATCACTAGTAAACATGCCTGTATCAGACCATCCTGACTCGATAGTAGCCTGTTTCTAAAAAAAATAACAGTAGTTTTCCGAATTAATACCTTAAAACTGTCTATTCCACAAAAGTTTTGTATGTAATACATGTATATACAGATATGGTCGGTTAGAAAAATCTCCCACGGGCACCTCGACCACGGAACCGGCTGCCACGTGGGGGAGAGCCTTGGTGGCCCCACTCTGAGGGTAGACCTGGCGGAGTGCGAGGCTTCTCCCTCACAAAGTCATAAGGGTCCACCCCCCATTTCCCACTGGTGTCGGGTGATGCAGGGGAAAACATCGTGCCTGCCTGGGGCGTGGGGGCTGGCCCGCTGGACACGCCGGCGGTGCAGCGGGTGTTGAGGCCCGGTCGGCCGGGCTGGGGCGACTCCTCCTCGAACTTGACTGGGGAGCACCCCTGCTTGTTGTGCTCCCTTGGGGGCCCGAGGACTGGGGACGACGGTACTCCGCCTCCAGCGCCGATAACAGAGCTACCAGGCCGGGGGGAAGCTCTCCCATCGGAGGTAGCAGTGGCGAGGAGTCAGCACCAGCACTGGCAGCCCAGGAGGACTCTGAGTTGTCGTCAGATGTGGCCGGAGTGTCAGGCGCCCTTGGCGGGGTTGGGGTCCTAGCCCTGGCGCTCCCAGGCCGGACGGGCAGTCCAGAAACCCCGAACGTCTCAGATAATCCCTGGACGCTCTCCAGGATGTCCTCGCAAATGGACAGCACCATAAGCGAGGACACTTCTGGAGCCAGCAGGTTGGTGGAGGATATGCTCCCATGGGAAGCCCTCCCGGTAGCGTGACCTCCCCGGCGCCCCGCTGCGATGGGCCCCTCACGCAGCCTGAAGGGTCCCAGCGGAGTCCCGCACCCATGTGTCCGATCCGGAATGGTCGCCTAGCTCGAAGTGTAGTTTTGGGACCCATTCCGGATCCCGGCGCAGTGGAGAACGACGGGATGAGGTGGAATAGGCGCCGGACTAAATGCCACCAGGTGAGGCGCCGAACCCTAAAATATATATAAGCCGCATATCAATAAAGGGGGGATGTGACAAGTGATCTACATAGCAGACAATATTTGGGTTCCTAGCCATAGCCGCCAATGTTGCATAGTTTCACATGAACTGAACCACTTTTGTTGAAAAAACAAAATACAAGCACACCCAACATCAACAGGGACTAACAAGGGCTAACAAGATAAGGTGTGATTTATCATGAAACATGAACATAACCCCACGATAAGGAAGTGGTTGACACGAGTAGTAGACCAACAACACGCAGTGCACCTACCTGGAAAGTCCATTCCGGGTCAGGATTGGGCCGGTCCCGTGCGGTCGGCCAGCCAACAACTTCGGCCGTTGCCGCCGAAACAGGAGCCGACGGCATGCGTCGTGATTACCAGTGTCGGATGAGGGCCCAGGTACAGTATTTCATCAGAAAGGTTCGTCTCACTCCTACAGAAAGAGAGTTTTAGAGGTTATTGCCCAAAGCACACAATTTTAGGTCAACCCATCAAACACGTAAATATTGCTTGTATATATCTTATATATTAATATCCACTCCGTGAGGAGTGGGCGTGTCATGGTTGCATGGTTTTTTTTTTATTCTGAGGCAAATCTGTGCTTTTTCGGCCTCTTGGCGCCGATTCCCTGTTGTTGGCCCGCCAAAAAGCTTATTTTGAACTTCTACGGTATTTTGAAAGGATTCTATTCTAATATCCAAGTGCAAATATAGTGGATATTTTTAGGAGATAGATTTCATAATTTAGATTTTTTTGGGTGAAAGTGGTTGGAACAGCGGCGATTGATGGAACAGCCTACGAAAAAGTCCACAAAATTCCACTACCGTATGCTGTTTTAACTAAGTTTTTATTGCCGTTTGCTAAAACTGCTTTTAACCAAACTCTATTTGGAAACTAAATATACCTTTGTTCCTAACTTTTATGCTCTTTCTATTGGTGTATAAAGATAAATGCATTGGTGTGCATTTAAAAATCATGTTTTAAAATATCTATGCGAAACTTTGAAAGTCTAATCCTGAATGCTTGCCAAAGTTGTTGAGTCGTAATACGACAATTTCGGCGTCGGTGGTTGCCAAGTAAGATTTGTTTGACAGCGGCTGATGCTACTTATACAAGTCCGTAAATAAAAAGCCTACTTCTACAAGTCCGTATATGCTCTAGACCAGAGTTGGGGCGATTAGTTTTAATCGATTAATCAATCAGAATTTGTGTAATTTAGTTTTAGTTTTAGTTAATCAACAAACTTGAAAATTTCAGTTTAGTTTAGTTTAGTTTAATCATAAATTTCCATTTTAATCATGATTAGTTTTGATTAAAAAATCTGCCAAAATGTGTTATCATATATAACTTTTACAGAGAGCTTAATTTATAGTCAACTGCTTGCTTATCAGTGAAAATTTGTCTAAAAAAGTGACCACTATGATGTAATTGGGTTAATGGTTTGCAAGCTTTCTTAATTTCACATTGATTTTATCAAACATACATATCTAAGGGTTGTATTTTTGCATGATAGCAATCTGAAAACAGTAGCTTTATATTAAATACAGACCGATAAGATTGAAGTCCTCATACGCTACAAGTTAAACCATATTTTGGGGTAGGGGAAACTAAAATCACTGTATCTCCAAAAGTTTTCTTTGGATTTTTGCATGCTATATGTCTAAATGTTGATAATGAACCCATCTACACAATGCTCCTTCTTTCATTCATATTAATCTTATATTAGGGTAGCCAGAGGTCAAAGGTCATCAAAAATTCGTCATGAAAATAAATGAGATTTAAAAGTAGAGATATTCGGATTGTGAGAACCAATTTTTCTTCTGTTTATTAATACTACTAATAACTACTGGTTGCATTTCATGTATTATATTTAATCAATTTATGTGGTAACAATTTAACATGATACACTTCAAAAACACTAACTAAACAGCCACTCAAGCCAGTACAGACTTAATTTGTCCATGCTACTAATCAATTTATGAAAAACAAATAATCTACTATTAGCCATCAGGCAGTGATTAAAGTACTGCATTTTTAATTGAATATCAATAGCCTTTATCTTAATCATAGTGTATACACCCAGGCAGAAATCGTATGAACAATTTGATATATGTCAAACACTTAATGGTTTTGCAGCATCAAACACTATCAGAATCGTCAGAATCATCAGAATCATCCTCTAAATTAGCATCATCTTCATCCTCGTTTGGCTGATTTTCACATGATGCTAATTTGCAGAGATCAGAACACTTCAAGCCATTAATTACACATTTACAATTTGCTTGAGTGCATGACTTCTGACAATTACAGGCAAGCAGTTCTAAGACACTGTCAGGAGCAGTACCAAGATCTGTCCAATCAATAACCAGGGATTCTTGTCCTTCAATAAGTTCTATCTTCCAACCATGATTTACTGGTGAGGGAATCTCAATATTGCTCTCTTAACTCCGTCTCCAAATTGCAGCTTGGTAGTTGGCACGGCAGATATGCTTCTGTAAAGCATTACCACATGGAGGAAGTTGATGCGGTTCAATTTGCCCTTTTTTGGATGCAAATATGCAGTAGCGTAGCTCATTCACATCAGTTGTGGTTGTCTTTGCAGAATACAGTTTTTCAAATGTATTTAGTATAGGTAGAATATTGTCTGACTTGTTTGGCATATCGACCCACGAACAGGTTGACACGATGGCCAAACATATTAGGAAGAATGTCCAGGACATTGACTCCTTGGACAGACGTTTTAAAATTTAAAAGTTACCTGATTGTATATGAAAGGTGACTGCAGGAGAACTAATGAAGCGTGGTGCATGCGTGTGACCTTGTGACGTCAGATCTTTAGAGAATGACGTTGATAAAAGCCTTAAGCTACTGTGACCACTCACGGAACTAAGGAGAACAGGGTGGTCGAGGGCGGGCATTAGTTCTCCTGCAGTAGCGGATAGCCGATATAATAAACTTACAGTCACCTTTCATATACAATCAGGTAACTTTTAAAGTTTATTATATCTGGCTTGCAGTTGTGGTAGCAGTTGTTTTTATGTCGGTTAAGTTCATTGGATATAGACATTCAGACATTCGGACATTCGCGAATGTCTGTTCAACAGACATTCGCGAATGTCTGTTGATGAAAAACACGGAGGACAGATGTTTCATCACAAGTCACAATGACCTCAAAGATATACAATGTCAACATATATTCACCATGATTGGAATGGTTGTGGATCATATTCCACCCCCAAAATGACACTTTTCCCCGGGGCTAGGCGTCACCATATTTGCATGCTTTACCCTTCAACATGTCTACTTTCATATAAAATCTTCAAAAAAGAGGGACAGACGCTGCGTCATAGCTTTCGAGACGCTCAAAGATATAACACATTTCCAAAGAGACATCTACAATGAATTTCGGGGTCATTTTCGACACCATATATGGCAACTTTCCCAGGGGCTAGGCGTCACCATATTTGCATGCTTTACACTTCAACACGTCTACTTTCATATAAAATCTTCAAAAAAGGGGGACAGACGCTGCATCATAGCTTTCGAGACGCACAAAGATATAGCGTACTTACTTATGAAACATTCACACTGAATTTCGGGGTCATTATCGACACCATAGTTGGCAACTTTCCCAGAGGCTAGGCATCACCATATTTGCATGGTTTACCCTTCAACACGTCTACTTTCATATAAAATCTTCAAAAAGGGGGGACAGATGCTGCGTCATAGCTTTTAAGACGCTCAAAGATATAGCGTACTTACTAATGAAACACTTGCACTTGAATTTCGGGGTCATTTTCGACAGCATAGTTGGCAACTTTTCCAGGGGCTAGGCGTCACCATATTTGCATGGTTTACCCTTCAACACGTCTACTTTCATATAAAATCTTCAAAAAGGGGGGACAGACGCTGCGTCATAGCTTTCGAGACACTCAAACACATAGCATAATTACTAATGAAACATCTACGTTGAATTTCGGGGGACATTTTCGACACCATAGATGGCAACTTTCCCAGGGACTAGGCGTCACCATATTTGCATGGTTTACCCTTCAACACGTCTACATTAAAAGGGGGGGACAGATGCTGCGTCATAGTTTTCAAGACGCTCAAAGATATAGCGTATTTACTAATGAAACATCTACTTTGCATTTCGGGGTCGTTTTGGATACCATAGTTGGCAACTTTCCCGGGCTAGGCTTCACCATATTTGCATGGTTTACCCTTCAACACGTCTCCTTCTATATAAAATCTTCGAAAAAGGGAGACAGACGCTGCGTCATAGCTTTCAAGACACTCAAACACATAGCATAATTACTAATAAAACATCTACATTGCATTTCGGGGGTCGTTTTGGATACCATAGTTGGCAACCCCACGGGGCTAGGCATCACCATATTTGCATGGTAAAAAACACGTTTACTTCCATATAAAAATCTTCAAAAGGGGAGACGCTGCGTCATGGCTTTAAAGACACTCAAAAACATAGCATAATTACTAATGAAACATCTACGTTGAATTTCGGGGACATTTTCGACACCATAGATGGCAACTTTCCCAGGGGCTAGGCATCACCATATTTGCATGGTTTACCCTTCAACACGTCCACTTCCATATAAAATCTTCAAAAAAAGGGGGGACAGACGCTGCGTCATAGTTTTCCAGGCGGCTCAAAGATATAGCCTACTTACTAATGAAACATCTACATTGCATTATGGTATATCTTGAGTGTCTCGAAAACTATGACGCAGCATCTCCCTTTTGAAGATTTTTATATGGAAGTAGACGTGTTGAAGGGTAAACCAAATATGGTATGCCCTAGCCCCTGGGAAAGTTGACCTCAAATGGCAATGTAGATGTTTCTTTCATCTTTGGTGTCGAAAATGTCCCCTTTTTTGAAAATTGAACGTAGATGTTTGCAAATATGGTGATTATCCAGGAAAGTTGACAACTATGGTATTGAGTGTCGAATGCAAAGATGTTTCATTATGACGCATCTTGCCTGTCCACCTTCGTTTTGAAGATTTGATATGGAAGTAGATTTGTTGAAGGTAAAACCATGCAAATGGTGATGCCTTAGCCCCGGGAAAAGTTGCCAACTATGGTATCCAAAAAGACCCCCGAAATGCAATGTAGATGTTTCATTAGTAAGTATGTTATATTTTTGAAGCCGCCTCAAAAACTATGACGCAGCATCTGTCCCCCTTGAAGATTTTATATGAAAGTAGACCTGTTGAAGGATAAACCATGCAAATATGGTGATGCCTAGCCCAGGGGAAAGTTGACAACTATGGTATCAAACAAAAACGACCCCGGAAATAGTAAATGTAGATGTTTCATTAGTAATTTTATACGCTTATGAAGGGTAACTTTGCGCCCTGGCCTGCCAAATGGTATCCAAAAATGCACGAAATGCAATGCCTGTGTTTCATTTGAAGATTTGATTTGAAAGTAGACTTGTTGAGCGGAAACCATGCAAATATGGAAGTGATGCCTCAGTAAACCATGCAAAAGTTGCCAGCCTATGGTATCCAACTAATCCAAAACGACCCCCGAAAAATGTAGATGTTTCTTTAGTAAATATGTTGGTATTTTGAGCGTCTCGAAAACTATGACGCAGCATCTGTCCCCCCTTTTTGAAGATTTTTTATATGGAAGTAGACGTGTTGAAGGGCAAACCACGCAAATATGGTGATGCTCTAGCCCGGGGAAGTTGCCAACTATGGTATCCAGTAAAACGACCCGAAATGCAATGTAGATGTTTCATTAGTAAATATGCTATATCTGAGCGTCTTGAAAACTATGACGCAGCGTCTGTCCCCTTTTTTTGAAGATTTTATATGGAAGTAGACGTGTTGAAGGGTAAAACCATGCAAATATATGGTGATGCCCAGCCACGGGGAAAGTTGCCAACTATGGTATCCAAAACGACCCCGAAATGCAATGTAGATGTTTCATTAGTAAGTATGCTATATATTTGAGCATCTCGAAAACTATGACGCAGCGTCTGTCCCCCTTTTTTGAAGATTTTATATGGAAGTAGACGTGTTGAAGGGTAAAACCATGCAAATATGGTGATGCCTAGCCCGGGGGAAAGTTGCCAACTATGGTATCCAAAACGACCCCGAAATGCAATGTAGATGTTTCATTAGTAAATACGCTATATCTTTGAGCGTCTCGAAAACTATGACGCAGCGTCTGTCCCCCTTTTTGAAGATTTTATATGGAAGTAGACTTGTTGAAGGGTAAACCATGCAAATATGGTGATGCCTAGCCCGGGGAAAGTTCCAATGATAGCTTTAATATCACAGCAGGTGCTTTGCAGGTGCCCTTTATCCTTAATCAACTAGAGTGCTACGTTGCTGCACGGACTGAACATCCAACAAAGCGCGGGCGTCAAAGGCTAACCAAATAAATAAATGTATTGATTTTCCAAACCGGTTTGCTCTAGATCTGAGCTTCCACTCGGACCTTTTTTCCGGGAATTTGCACATGGCTACTTGACTTATGTTAATTTATGCCAGCTAGGTTCCTTGTATGTGGTAATGAGTGAAAAGAATCCAGTTACATAGGAGTCCTATATATACATAGCAAGAGCTCCCGACTACAAACTTCATGCTCTTCCATTAGTATTCATTAATATGATAGTAATGTTTATTATAAAGATTTAAAATAAGTTAAAAAAAACCTGACAGAGAATAATTTATTGTTCACTTAGTATTTCATAAGTGTTGGAATTTTTTTCATATAACAAAGGCATAGTATAATTAAATAGTATTTCATTAAGATAGTGTCTCTGGAACTTGTTTCTAAGATTTAAAGTATCTATTTCATAT
>JAGTTF010006102.1:15751-54572 GCA_019095985.1 Streblospio benedicti
AGAAAAGAACAATATCAATAATATATCTGTGATAGCATTAGGACTCATAATGTACCCAGACAGATTCAAAGGTTGACCCAGTAGGCACAACGCCAGAATAGTGACAGTGCATAATATAATGCATCCCCAGGGTGCCGCCAGGGCACAAATAAGTAACAATTAATTGAATAGACTATGGAAAGCAACTTTGTGATCACGCAGCGGAAGAAACAAAGAAAGGCAATTAATGGTGAAATAAAAGAAAAAGGCATACACAAAGGCAAAATGAATCCAGAAACTGCATATAGGAGAGTGGACTTGACTATTACCCATTGCTTAGTTAATATAGAATTTTCTTAGATAAGCCTGTACTAACCTCACTAGCCTGAATCACCTGGTATCCGAGTTGGGTTACATTTAAGGGGAAAGAGGTAAGGGGCATATGGCCGATTTGGCATGGGAAAATAATCTAAAAAGTACATAAGTAATGATTGGGATCCAGGAGCAGGCTAGGATGTAACTAACATAAAAAGGATTCGGTGGTTATAAAATGATTGCTTTTTGTTTATTATTGTATTGTAATGATAAAATGTATATATATTAATAGTTAGTTAGTGTTAGCATAGTTTGGTTTTATTTGCTTTGTCATTAATCAATGATAGATAGATGCATGTGTAATTTAGTCAATTAGTTAGTTAGTAGGTTACTTGAGGGAAGCTATATTAGGTAGCGATTATATTAGGTAGTTAGGTAGCTTTAGGTAGGTAGGTAATTAAAGTAGATAGGGACAAGGTACCTCACCCACACAGTAGTAGCTGCATGGGCTTTTACATGGTCGGTGGCCGCTGCTGTCATGCAATGTGACGACTCCCATTAATTTTAAAGATGACCAATGGTCATCTTCAGAAAACGGGGGTTGTCATGGGTCTTGCCATGACATAGCAGCGGCTATTGGGTTAATCATAGAACAAGCGCTACGGTGTGGCCTTGGGGGTATTTGTGTCAATGAATGTAGCTAGAAGCGGCAAGGAGGACAGGCTGGCCGCGGTCAGCTAGCCACTCAAGCCGTCGTGATCACGTGGCTCGGCGGTATGCAGGCGGAGCTATATAAGCCTGTAGCCGCCGTGCCGCAGTCGTCACGGGCTTGAGATGAGGAAGCTGCTTACCACCGAGCCCTTCACTCAGGCGAATATTCAATAAAGTGTGTAATTTAATCGTTGTTTTTAACTGGCAACATAAATATTGCACACTGAGTCGTGATCCTGAGCTACATCCCGGAATCGCAGCAGGCAGCTACACAGCAGGATTCCACCGGCTCAACGTCTATGCTGCTGCTGCAGAATTAACCAGCTAGAGCGAAAAAGAATAGCTGCTCAGCTCGCCTAGCAGCTATCAAGTTTACTGGACTGAAGGTAGAGTGTAACCCTGCTATGTTCGTGATAAAGTAAAATGCACTCAAGAACATATCAGAATATTGCTGTAAAACATATAAGCGTAGGATGATGTTAATATTGACGGTACTTCTTTGACAAAATAGAGAGACGAAAAAAATCACAAATCAAAAATATCTGTATATATTTTAAGTTTATAATGAGTTCTAAATAAAATATATATTTTTTACAGATTTTCACCAGTAAGAACATCCGAATTCATAGTGCAACAGCAGCAGCCATTCACAACAATAGCATAATCAAATTAGAATCATTAATGGTAAGTACAAAACAGATATTTTCTCTTGTATTTTTTGTCATACCACTGTTTTCTACTGATTTTTTATTCTACTTTTATAATCGTTTTTTGTTTTTTGCTCTAGGTAGATGTTTCCAATGTTCCGCTCGTAACAGCTTTAATATAACCTCAAGAAAAATGTGCATTAGACATTAATTTTCTAAGCAAACAGTACAACAAAAACATTTCTAAAGGATACGTGCAATTTGTATATCCAGATATAACTTTTAGGATATCTAAAAATTATAATACTTTTATTATTATCAAAAGAAATATAAGTCAAAATTTACAATCTCTAACATCATTTGGTGATATTATTTGTAAATTCATTGAGCAGAGCACTGGTACATCGATTGGCTCTTTTTCGTTCAAATTTTGTAATATACAAGGTCTCGTTCATATACATAGTAAACCGATTTCGGCACATTACGATTTGTTAAAAACTCTAAAAAATTCAAAATTAATATCATCATATTATACAACAGACATTCAAAATTTTATTTCGTGTACCTTTGGCAATCAAATTTCATTTCAAATTAGGGACACATCAATAAGATTCGTTGTAACATCGTTCAGAAATTTAAAACAAATTATTAATCTTGCAGAAGAATATTTTCAAATAGAAACATAAAGTAAACCATGACGTTTAACGTCAATATTTTTAGTTTTGTGAACGTCTTATTGACGTTCATTAGAAAAACAAAAGAACTAAAATCATGTTCCTCTTTATGGTATGAGGATTCACAAACGGCGGATTTCTCTAGTCTGGCAAAATTTCTCCAGAAAACCTTTTCAAAAAATGACATCCCTATGGATATTACCTTTGACCTTCACTTGAATCGAATTGCGGACATATTATCGCCATTGCTCAATGATCATTCAATTTTTTTTCAAGACCACAAAAATAAAATATTAGGTTCATGTAAAGGCACTGGCAATTATTACATCCTGATCCATGTCCTCAAAGATATGATAGACATAGAGCTCACTAGAGCTAATCTTACCACGTTTAAACGACCACTTTCCGAAAACGAAGCTAAAGCAGAACACAAACCAGAACCAGAACCAACCCCTAGCACATCAGCCAAAAACGAGCCCCCCACCGCTACTATAGAGGATTTAGGCATGCAGTCAACCGATGAACTAAGCACTGATACGGATTCAAAACCTCTGAGTAGTGATGCAGATTCGAACGCAGCACCCCCTGCTAAAAAAACCAAAACATTAACAAAAAGAGATGTCAAAAAAAGCCCCATCTCAAGAGCGTATTTTTGTTGCTGACAATGAAGATATGAAGGACAGTGGTTCTGACAGTGATTGTTCTAAAGCTAGTAAAAATTTTACAAAATCTAAGAAACAGATGGAACAACAGATTAAAAAAGAAACTAAAATATTAAATCATACAAATGCCTCGTTTGAAGCTGCTCAGGAAAAATATGATAGCCTAGCAACTCTCTTCCACAACATGAAGTTGCATGGTGAAATTTCGATTTCAGGATTGGCCAAAGTTTTAAAAAATGAGGAGAAAATGGCCCAAAAATGTCCAAAAAAATTAAACAACACAATTTAGCTATCACAAGATTAAACAATGAACAGAAAATTGATCAACTGACCGATGTTATGAAAAAATTGAATGATTCCGTAAAAGATAACCAGAATACATGCGGTGGGTGTGCACTGCACTGCGTTGCAGGACTGCTTGGGGTAATCAAACCTCCTAAAAAACAACAAAGAAGGTGAAAAGCAGTTCTTAAGAAATGAATCTATTCATTCAATCAGCAATATTAACTTTGATGTTAGAAAATGTAAATTTTGTACAGATTTTTTTAAAACCAGAGCTGATGTTAAATGCGGTTACTTATAAAAAACAATGTAGTTTTACTTTTGAATTTGTCGTATAAGCGCGTGCCTGGTCTGACATAGAGTCCTGGACACGGCTCACCTGCCGCGTCCCCTAGAAAATATAAATAAGGGGAGTACCCATGAGCCAATCACCGGGCGAGCGCGCGCCGCTGTCCGACCGTGCTGGCGGCAGCATGCCTGAGCCGCTAGCATAAAAAGCAGCGACGCGTGGCCCCGCCACGACTGCTCTACTCCACGTTCCACCAGCCAGACTCGCCACGCATCTGTGTGAGCAGAGCTGAGAGTGGGGCAGCCGTCGCGATCATTGGTGAATGCGTATTCCATTAACAATATAAGTAAATGCATCCTGGACTCTAGTATATATATATATTATGTGTGAAATGGATTCTGGACTCTAGTATATTATATGCGGTAGTGACATTAACAACCACGGAATAAATGGAATATCAAGCTTATATAAACGTCTCATCATTCATCTAACTAAACACCCACTTACAGCCTAAGACAATAATTATTAGTGCGCATCCACGATTACATCTACCCGACCAATCACGGTTCCCCTGCCTGCGTGACTACGGAGGTGACGCGATATCCCCCCCCCAAAGCCTTGAGGAGGACGGAGCTGTAGGCAGGAGGAGGAGTACACCCCGACGGTCGGATGCGACAAATTCATGTATTTACTTGTACAATGTTTCTTTCCTTAACAAACCGCAGTTATCATGTATGGTTTATATTATGAAAACAATATAGTTTGTAGTTTAAAAACATATGTATATATGTATATTATGTTAGGATTCATTTTGACTAATATGAAGTGTGTCATTGAAAGAGGTAAATTTTAGGCAATGTAAAACGCACTGCTATACAAATGTATATATGTATATTATGTTCGGATTCATTGTGACTAATATGAAGTGTGTTAATGAAAGAGATAAATTTTATGCAGCGTAAAATGCACTGCTATAAATGTGTAAAATGGTCATCCATCCAGTGATAATGTTTATGTACCCCTCATTGTACTGTAGGCTGTTTTCTTGTGTTTTTTTCTTTACTGTAAAATCATTAACATTTCATAAATACATGTACATACATGTGAAATGTACAGATTAGATTTACAATACTGAACAAGAACTGAACAAGCAATGTATATATTGTTATTTATCTTCATGTTTGTGTAACAACTATCTGTATATTTTTTAACGTAACCTGGCCATTACGGACATTTATAGGGAGTCAGTCAAATGTTGTCATCCGGAAGAGTCCAAATCGCCAACCTAGAACCCCGAATAAGGCCCAGACACGATGCCAGGACAGCAAAGCTGCTATAAAAAGCGCTCTGCCACGCACGCAGGACACACCTGCCTTGTCTACTTGTGTATCGTGACATCATGGATTGCCCTACCAGACGTGTCTTGTTCTGCGGCCTTACCGTGGCCCAAGAGGTGGAGATACTGGAAGCCGCTCATCGCGTCCTCGGGGAGGAACGACTCGTGGTCGGGTAAGTCATTTTTGTTAAGGTATAATGGGTCATACGGAATATGCGATAAAATGTTGAGCAATTCCCGTAGAGTGCTAACATGCATGTATTTCAAATTTGAGTCTCGCTACTTAAATGTTTCTTGTCCATAATATTGCAAAGCTACGTCATACACCTATCCATCTGCTACGCTCATTAACGTACAAACTCAATTCAAATAAGCCCCAATTTGCTCGCAAAACTACTAGACAAGCTGTAAAGCCAACTGCTGCGGGGCCCTGCTTGAGTATACGGGGCGACTCTGTCATGTGACCTGTGTGTTACATGCATGTGGAACATTACTTCCAGAATATCTCCCAGAGCTTATATACGTTAAAATTGCCCGTCAGTATCCCACGGAGGTGGTCTTTCTGTCACAATGCACTGAGGTATTTTCATATGAACCATTACGTCCAATGTTGCACTGTAAAATTCCCCGCAGGAGATAACCAAGCTCAATCAACCGGTCGCGGTTATCAGGTGGCATGGTCATTAGCTCCGGGTTGTGTATCCCGGTGAAACTTCTGATATTGCTCCAAAACTGATGGAAAACATGCATTTTGACATTTATAAAATAGCTAGGTTTTGAGGACGATTAGTTTATATAAGTTATTATAGTAATGTGTGCAATGAATTTATCATACAACGTATTCGCCTATTCCCGCGACCTCACCCCGTCGTTCTTCACTGCTCCGGGATCCGGAAGGGGTCCAAAACCTACACTTCGAGGTAGACGACCATTCTGGATCGGACACGTGGGTGCGGGACTTAGCTGGGTCATTCAGGCTGCGTGAGGGCCGTCGCAGCCAGCGCCGGGGTCACGCTGCCGTGAGGGCTTCCCCCGGGAGCATATCCTCCACCGACCTGCTGGCTCCAGAAGTGTCCTCGCTTATGGTGCTGTCCATTTGCGAGGACATCCTGGAGAGGGTCCAGGGATTATCTGAGACGGTCGGGGGTCTTCTGGACCGCCCGTCCGGGCCTATGAGCGCCAGGGCTAGGACCCCAACCCCGCCAAGGGCGCCCGACATGTCTCCGGCCACATCTGACGACAACTCAGAGTCCTCCCGGGCTGCCAGCGCTGGTGCTGACTCCTCGCCACCGCTACCTCCGATGGGAGATCTTCCCCCCGGCCTGGTAGCTCTGTTTTCGGCGCTGAAGGCGGAGTACCGTCGTCCCCAGTCCTCGGGCCCCCAAGGGAGCACAACCAGCAGGGGCGCTCCCCAGTCAAGTTCCAAGGAGGAGTCGCCTCAGCCCGGCCGACCCGGGCCTCAGCACACCGCTGCACCGCCGAGCGTGTCCAGCGGGCCAGCCCCGAGCATCGCCCCAGACGCAGGCACGATGTTTTCCCCTGCGTCACCCGACACCAGCGGGAATGTGGGGTGGACCCTTATGACTTTATGAGGGAGAGAAGCCCTCGCACTCCGCCAGGTCCACCCTCAGAGTGGGGCCACCAAGGCTCTCCCCCACGTGGCAGCCAGTCCCGTGGTCGAGGTGCCCGTGGGAGATTTTTCTAACCGACCGTATCTGTATATACATGTATTACATACAAAACTTTTGTGGAATAGACAGTTTTAAGGTGTTAATTCGTAAAACTATTTAGAAACAGGTTACTATCGAATCAGGATGGTCTGATACAGGCATGTTTACTAGTGATTTTCATATTTATAGGAGTTTAATTAATAAGAAAGCTGGAGTTGGCTTTTAGATTGGTAGGGGAGTTTAAGTATATTATGTTTTAATTGATATTTATTTTAATAACTGCGCGTTAATACTGTACATATGATATTATTTGATTATACGGACATGTTTTATGCCTGATTTAATAAATGCTTTGATCTGATTTGATTAACTTGAAGAATGTCACAGAGACTGTATATAGTCTGTATAATATGTATATAAATCGGTTTATAATATGTATATAAATCTGTGTATAATATGTATATAATCTATCTATAAATCTGTATATAACATGTATATAATCTATCCATCACACTGATTTGGTGAAGTATGGGAGGCACTGGAAAATACCAGAGTAATATTGTCAAGTGAGATAGGCACACTGGCGAATCGAACAAGTAGAAATTTTGCTGAAGTAGGGCAAGACATGGAATTTTACTCCCAGCTTCACTTTGGACAACTAGCAGCACATATGAACATAGATGCCATACTTAGAGACGCCAATCATCTGTACCACACAATCATCGCATGCGTTGAAGCTATCGAACACCTTGGGACAGGGCGAATATCCACTACATTAATTCCGCTGGCCAAACTAGTACAAGCTATTGAAGCTCTTCATAAACAGCTCGTACAAACAAATACAGGAATGGACTTGGTATATGCGGAGCACATGATAGCATTTTATTACAATCAAAACAACACTAAATTCTGGGTTAAATATAAGAACTTGTTCATTAGCCTTCCAATAGCCATTGGTAACACTCGTTTTTCAGTCAATGTCTTTGAAATCACAACTTTTCCGGCTCCATTACATGAGGTACCCGGCATGCAAAATAATAATATAGGCTACTTGACAATGAACATTGAAAAACCCTTCTTGGTAGTATCAAAGTCAAAGCATTTATAAAAAGAACTAACAGATGTGCAATTTGTAAGATGTCTTGCAGACGACATAAAAAAGTGCTTTTTTTGCTGCTGAACAACGTTGTGGAGACAACATGTCTTATGGATATATATCTAGGAAATTTAGACGAAACCATGAGTAAATACGATTATAGGATACATCCGGGGAACATTCCTTCCACGGCTGTCTATTTAACCAATGCAACATACGCTATTACTACGTCGGCACCCACGGTAAGAATTGTATCTGAGGATAGGGTATTGACGAACTTCAAGTTTGCAATATCACACCTCCCATGTCATTGCAATGTGGGATTTGATGATGTGTTCTTACCACAGACAACCTCAGGGTGCGTGGAACAAGACGTAGTCACATGGGCTCATTTGGTGAACTTCGCACAAATGCATACAATAGACACCTTTGACATAAGAAATGTGACCATTGGCAAGATAAGCACCAGGAGTGTGACACTTTTAGAGCAAGACACAGTGCTACAACAGGCTATAGCAGAAGCCCGTGACAAGGAAAAACAGGACGGCCTGTCACTGATGAAAACTGTCAGGAACATTAGACTACATACCCCGCCACCACCACCGCAATCTTTGTGGGATGCGTTAAACCATGCAAAAATACATAGATCAAATAAATATCCTTCCCTATGCGACGATATCTGGTGAGAAGATTCCAGATTTACATTCGACAGAGCGTAAGCCTAATGCACTTTAATCTCCTTTTCTTCAAATAGTAATCTATATTCTGTCAGAATGCCACACATCGGCTAACTTTAACTAACCTATATGCTAGACAAAACGTAATTAAAGAAAAACATTGTATATCATAGACATGAAAAAAATGAATGCAACATAATATTCTATCATATATAAATACAATACTTACAATAACAATTCTAAATTACACAGGAGATGTGTGTTTCAAATACCCATGCCAAGCCTCCCCGTGCAGGCAAACGCAGCAAGGATGCCATTATGTCACGCCGCCGGATCTGCCGTGCGAGCAAATTATTTGCATTCATGCTGTATCTGCCTGTCATTAGGAGCTCTCATGGCAACATCAGTTGTATACAAATATCAATAGTTATACACACAGTTTTACATTTTAACATAACATGCAACAAATTAGAACATTAAAATACATATAAAATATATACATATATATATATATAAAAGTCATTTCTTGATAGGGATTAAATGATTATAAAGCGTCCATATAAGCCTTTTTAGAATCAATTACATTTGGCACCAATATATAAGCACACAAGTTCAATATTTCTAGAGCAGCGATTGGTGATGTTTAGAAAATGGGCTGTTTGTAATGTACCAGGTATCATTGGCGGTGTAATCCAATTGAAGTTATCAGCAAGATGCATGCGTGATTGTGAAATGCATATTCAAGTCGGTCAGATCAAATGGCCTGTTTATACCATTAGTAGAATTAATTAAGACAAGCAGTCGCAACGAGCCGCTATGGGCGTGTGTTATCAATTGTCGCATCCATTGATTGCAAAAACAGAGGAGAGGATCACAGAGGGGCCGAATGTGGAATCTGAATGTTACTCTGGTATGGCCGGGATGAAACGAGTTCCAGGGTGCGAGTGGGCTATGATCAGAGGGGATGGTATCCATTGTCTATTTCCAGATTTTTATTCTGTAACGTGATTGGTCCAAGTTTCTGACTAGTTGCGTATTTACATTGAGTTGTTAGGAGGTAGTGGTCAGTTTTTACCAGACATCAGGATGGACAAAAACGACACTATGTATCAGAGTATGTTCGATGTTGAGGGACCTGTTAGGGTTTTCAGGATCCAATACGAGATAAATGAATACAATGACCGGCTTTGTTTCGATGCCTACGCCGGCTGTGAGACGATTGAAGTTGAACTTGATCCCTATGCAGGTGAAATAAACAGGATAAGCCACAATTGCCTCCATCGGGCCTTCGGTGACGGATACCACTCATTGATCAACAAGTGGGGGTTTGTGAATATTTTAGTTGGACTGGACAGCCCGTACAAGTCTGTGGCAGTGAATTGTCGGGTTGTCCACATGTTGAAAGATATGGTGTTAGGCAGCTCTTTTTTGCGCCGTCACCATGGAAGCGTCGGGGCTCAAGATGTCGTGTTCGTCACGAAGGACGCTGGCCCTAGTAAGCTTTTTATTATCTATTGTTTAATCATGTTTAAATGTTACTATGGCAAAGCAAGTGTGATTTCTTAAATTGCTCATTGGGTGATTTTAAACGATATGAATGATTAAATGTTACTACTTTCTACTAACTCTTGTGTTTCCAAACATCATCACTGAATTTGTGATCTTATCTTAAAGTTTGATTAAATTAACTCTTTCAGATTGTGCTGCTCTGTTCCCCGAGCAGGAGAATGAGTATGTTTGCTACCAGCGTCAGCTGGCCTATTGCCAGGCTGCCAGCAATGGCTCCGTCCCTGAGGAGTTTGTTCCAAACACAGAGGATTAAGGTTAGTGGTGATATTGTAATGCTTTTATCTTGACCATATGGCTTCTATAGCAAAGTCAACCTCACTTTGCCCTTAGCTGCATGACCACACTTATCAGTGACGATGCTTTAGGCACCCGAGCTAGGTGTGTAGTGGCTGGGCAGGCAGTAACTGGGTCACGCACACTATTCAGAGTCTCAGTAACAAATCATGTGACTTGGGTACTTAATTCAGTGCAATAAGTTCAAATTTGAATAGGTGTCTGTTTGCTTGTGTATTTTTGATTGAAATATGATTCATAATCGCGTACATGCTATAATAGTTAATGGATGTTTGTTGTGGATAAGTGTGGACTATTTGTTGTGAGGGGTGGGCGTGCTTTTGCAGTATATATTGGATTATTCCTTTGTGTAGTGTATGGTTGTTTTACAATTTATCCCAAGATGTGAGCGTTTGCATATGCACCTAAGTTGGATATATCGTCATTAGGTGAGTGAGTAGTTAGCCCTCTCATTGGGATATAATCATTATGTATTTCTTGTTGTTGTGCAAAAACAGTTTTGTGCGCAATATAACCAGAGGATTCATGAGGTGGCGCAGTTGGCATTGACGAAATAGGTTCCAAATAATCTGGTTCTTGTTGTTTTGGTATTGTATTTGGTGGGTTGTTATCAATGTTTGGTGAATCATCAGTTGAGCGTGACCTATTAGATTTCCTCAGAATGGACTCATTTAATGAGCTTCTCAAATTTTCGAGTTGTTTTCTTGGATATAACTCCAGGAAATCATATAAATTTACTTGATTAGGGCTTAACGTTGATAACTCGTAATATGGATTGGTAGATGCATATTGGTTCGGAATGTTGATATAACTGCTATCACTTTCCGTTTTGACTAATAAATCGTAAACAATTACGTGTGGATTTTTCATCATGTTCTTGAAATCCTCCACATCATTTTTTTCATACTAAACCATTTTCTTTTTTTCTCCCAACGAGATGTACTTGCGTCGAGAGGAAAATTTCCTCCCACTATATATTCACTTCTCATGAAAAAGGATAAAAAATGGGTAACTTTTTTTAACAAGCATAATAAGTTCAAAAGGTATAAATAATATGTACATCACTATCATATGAATTGCATAATCTTAGTACATATATATGTGTATATATATTTTTGTCATTCTTGCCTCCGCATTGGGTTTCATAGTGCACCACACACATATACATGTTCTTCTCATGACGTTCAAAACAGCAATCACACAACTTTATGAATTTCATGTTAAAATGTCACAAATTGGATTGCTATAGATTTATGTGGTTTCCAGACAGTAGTGAAAATGAGTTTTTTTATTTTTGCACGTATGTGCGAAATGTAATGAAAAAAGTTGATTTACCAGATGTATTGAAAGAAAAAAGTCATTTAACGAGACTATGTGAACAGTTGAGTAGGCTTCTTGGGAGGCAGGGAGTTACTTTTAAAAATGACAAATATAATGTGTACGCCCATGTTTCAGTGCCTGATTCTAAATATCATTTATTAATATTCATGTTAAAAGGACCCAGCTTTTTGTTCGAGCTGGAAGAAAAAGGCAAAAACCAGCAGAGTTCAAAAAAGTCGGGTGGTGGCAATATTTTTGAAGCAATGGGGGTCCGGCCAACATCCGCCAGTGCTATTGGATCATCTTCAAAAAGAAAACATGAAGACTCGGACGGCGACGACGACAGCTACGACAACAATAGTAAACGTAGGAAAGTAGGAGGTACAGTTAATGCTTATGAAGACGGGCACAAAAAAGAAGAGACGTCGCCAATTTCTAAAAAGAACCGCGGTGATAGGCAGAAAGAAAAAGAAGAAGAAGAAACCGAAGTGGCGTCAACTTCTAAAAAGGGTCGTGAAAACGCCAACAATGATGACGGGGACAGCGCGGGTGTGAGAACGTCGTATTTGAAAAAGAAGCAGGGTGTAGGGTCAGCAGGGTCAAAGAAGGTAAATTTTAATTTGAATGAGTCGCCTACTAAAGAGGCAGAAGAAAAGTTAAGTGATTTTTCACTCAGTGGTGATGATGATGATGTTGTAGGAGACGATTTAGTGAACGCGTTGAATAGGTATGTAGTAGAAGGAGTTCCTCTCGCCCCAGAGAAACGAAAAATAAAACCAGAATACTGGTCGCCGTGGTTAGAATCAACGACCAAACATTACGGACTTAAAAAGAAAGCCGAAGCGGAAAAGTTGATTACTTCCTTCCGCGAAAAGAAAAATTACGTAACTCATTTCGCAACTTTACAACTGTACATCAAACTCGGCATGCAGCTGACGCGTGTTCACAAAGTTCTCGCTTTTGAACAATCGCCTTGTATTAAGGAATACATAGAATTTAACTCTGACAAGCGCAAAGCCGCCAAAAGTAAATTTGAACAAGATCTCTGCCACACACGCAGGACACACCTGCCTTGTCTACTTGTGTATCGTGACATCATGGATTGCCCTACCAGACGTGTCTTGTTCTGCGGCCTTACCGTGGCCCAAGAGGCGGAGATACTGGAAGCCGCTCATCGCGTCCTCGGGGAGGAACGACTCGTGGTCGGGTAAGTCATTTTTGTTAAGGTATAATGGGTCATACGGAATATGCGATAAATGTTGAGCAAGAGTGCTCACATGCATGTATTTCAAATTTGAAACTCGCTACTTAAATGTTTCTTGTCCATAATATTGCAAAGCTACGTCCTATACCTATCCATCTGCTCCGCTCATTAACGTACAAACTCAATTCAAATAAGCCCCAATTTGCTTGTAAAACTACTAGACAAGCTGTAAAGCCAACTGCTGCGGGGCCCTGCTTGAGTATACGGGTGACTCTGTCGTGTGACCTGTGTGTTACATGCGTGTGGAACATTACTTCCAGAATATCTCCCAGAACTTATATACGTTAAAATTCCCTGTCAGTATCCCACGGAGGTGGTCTTTCTGTCACAATGCACAGAGTGTATTTTCATATGAACCTCTACGTCCAATGTTGCACTGTAAAATTCCCCGCAGGAGATAACCAAGCTCAATCAACCGGTCGCCGTTATCAGGTGGCATGGTCATTAGCCCCGGGTTGTGTATCCCGGTGAAACTTCCGATATTGCCCCAAAACTGATGGAAAACATGCAGTTTGACATTTATAAAATAGCTTTAGAAGAAACGATTTAGAGCTAGGTTTTGAGGACGAATAGTTTATATAAGTTATTGTAGTAATGTGTGCAATGAATTTATCATACAATGTATTCACTGTTATTTACATTAAAGGTAACTAAGTCGTGTGTACAAAGCAAAGCTACTCGGGCTATTCATATTTGATATAAAACTGGAAATGATTTGAAACTTACAGTTGCATTATCTTTCACAAAACGTCTCTTACTAATAGTCAGAACATAACGAATCTAATAAATTTTATCTTGAAGTAAAACAAATATCCTAAACTTCACTTCTTATATAGACTCAATATATATAAAATCAGTAAACATCATCCGATCGTAAAAAAAACATGTGTGCATGCTTGGGACAAAGTTACACAACTTATTATTAAACACGCAAGCCCAATTCTCACCTTGACAACAACAAAAATGTTTTACTGCTCTTGCCACAGTCACACGATTTTCGTAGGTCTGGTGGCCCTTTAATCTAATCTCTGCTGCCGCTGTGAGTATGAAAATTGCAGGTGGGGTGGTGTGTGTGCGCGGGTGTATGTGCGGGTACAATGAAGTCTGGGAAATGCTAAAGGCAAAAGCAACCTGTAAGATTTAAGTCCATATTATTCTATATATATACAAGCAATATTTACGTGTTTGATGGGTTGACCTAAAATTGTGTGCTTTGGGCAATAACCTCTAAAACTCTCTTTCTGTAGGAGTGAGACGAACCTTTCTGATGAAATACTGGACCTGGGCCCTCATCTGACCCTGGTAATCGCGACGCATGCTGCGGCTCCTGTTTCGGTGGCAACGGCGCGAGTTGTTGGCTGGCCGACCGCACGGGACCGGCCCAATCCTGACCCGGAGCGGACTTTCCGGGTAGGTGCACTGCGTGTTGTTGGTCTACTACTCGCGTCAACCACTTCCTTATCGTGGGGTTATGTTCATGTTTCATGATAAATCACACCTTATCTTGTTAGCCCTTGTTAGTCCCTGTTGATGTTGGTTGTGCTTGTATTTTGTTTTCAACACCCATTCAAATACGCAAAGTGGTTCAGTTCATGTGAAATTATGCAACATTGGCGGCTATGGCTAGGAACCCAAATGTGTCTGCTATGCAGATCACGTGTCACGTCCCCTTTATTGATATGCGGCTTATATATATTTTAGGGTTCGGCGCCTCACCTGATGGCATTTCGTCCGGCGCCTATTCCCGCGACCTCACCCCGTCGTTCTTCACTTGGCCGGG
Organism: Streblospio benedicti; assembly: GCA_019095985.1. NCBI lineage: Eukaryota > Metazoa > Annelida > Polychaeta > Spionida > Spionidae > Streblospio > Streblospio benedicti. Next base: position 30,317 of record JAGTTF010006102.1, read on the forward strand.
ATCCGGAAGGGGTCCAAAACCTACACTGCGAGGTAGACGACCATTCCGGATCGGACACGTGGGTGCGGGACTCCGCTGGGTCCTTCAGGCTGCGTGAGGGCCGTCGCAGCCGGCGCCGGGGTCACGCTGCCGGGAGGGCTTCCCCCGGGAGCATATCCTCCACCAACCTGCTGGCTCCAGAAGTGTCCTCGCTTATGGTGCTGTCCATTTGCGGTCAGGGGTCTTCTGGACCGCCCGTCGGGGCCTGGGAGCGCCAGGGCTAGGACCCCAACCCCGCCAAGGGCGCCCGACACGTCTCCGGCCACATCTGACGACAACTCAGAGTCCTCCCGGGCTGCCAGCGCTGGTGCTGACTCCTCGCCACCGCTACCTCCGATGGGAGAGCTTTCCCCCGGCCTGGTAGCTCTGTTATCGGCGCTGGAGGCAGAGTACCGTCGTCCCCAGTCCTCGGGCCCCCAAGGGAGCACAACCAGCAGGAGAGCTCCCCAGTCAAGCTCCGAGGAGGAGTCGCCTCAGCCCGGCCGACCCGGGCCTCAGCACACTGCTGCACCGCTGAGCGTGTCCAGCGGGCGAGCCCCGAGCATCGCCCCAGACGCAGGCACAATGTTTTCCCCTGCATCACCCGACACCAGTGGGAATGTGGGGGTGGACCTTTATGCCTTTGTGAGGGAGAGAAGCCCTCACACTCTGCCAGGTCCACCCTCAGAGTGGGGCCACCAAGGCTCTCCCCCATGTGGTAGCCGGTTCCGTGGTCGAGGTGCCCTAGGGAGATTTTTCTAACCGACCGTATCTGTATATACATGTATTACATACAAAACTTTTGTGGAATAGACAGTTTTAAGGAATTGAGATTTGAACTTTGAGGTAGATGACCACTCCGGGTCTGACAGATGGGTGCGAGACCCCACCCGAGTAGTACATGAACATAGGGGGACTGGCACAGAAGACCCTTAGAAACACCCTCTGATGGGAGTTTCTGGCACAGGGGTCTAGATATAAAAACTTGCCTACACTGGCTATAGAAACCAAAAATATTCCTTTCGACCTATTCAAAATTATTGTCACACCTAATAATATTGCCAAGAACAGTTGCAAAATTTTTAAAACATCCCTGCGCTTACATAGAATTGACATAGCTAGATTTTTACTTGACAATTACCCCCATATTGTAGTTTCTTCCACCTCATACCCCCACGATAGCCCTTTACATTACCTAACAAATCTAGAAGATGCATGCGCACAAAACATTCCCAAAGATATTATTTTTAAATTAGCTCGGCATACCTCTCGTCACTTTATACCTCTAGATCATTTTATACGCCTAAAATATTTATGGGCCGTATCCATAAACACTACATTGAAACCCCATACTGACTCTGCTTACGCTTCACTAGTACTTCCTTCACAACATACAAACTTCGTTAAAAATATGCCACTTGATATTTTTTTATAACGAATCTGTTCTGTGCATTACATCGTTGCACACCTCCCTCCCTCCGGTCCTCAATTTTCTCTCCCTCTTCTTCGGTAGGCCCCCCTCCGCGCGCTCAAATTTTCATCAAAAAATATACATTCCATGTAAAAATTATACCTTTTGTATGTGTTATTTTTTCATTTTGGTAATTTTTTCTCCTTACACCCAATTTAGGCACTGAAAACAACCCTCCATCAACACCGACTACGACCACCCCCTCTTCACACCTCCATAGATGTCAAAAATTACAGCCTCGCATTAAATATTCTCACCACCCATCCATCCATGATCGAATCTGTAGATGAATTTAACAATACACCTTTACAATTAGCTATCCGCAACTTAAACGCTCCTCATGAATTAATCTACAAACTATGCTCGGAATTTTCAATCAATCACACCAGTCATTTTGGAGATAATATACTGCATGAAGCAATATTGCATGAAAATTACCAAATACTCCCACTTCTCGTTGAACGTGGCGCTAACAAATGGAGACGCGCTGTTGTAAAACGAATGCATGAAAACAAAATAGTAAAAACCTATTTCACCACTGACACGCAAAAGTACATACTGTGTTATAGTAAATACGGGACTTACCAGTTTCGAAAAAATTCCATCAGGTTTATAGAAAGTTCTTTTGACAATATTGAAAAACTAGTTGAAAGTACATTACCTTATTATGTTATAAATTAGGAGGGAAAAATGTCTTTAATACCTCCGTTTGAGCTCTCGCGTTTTGTACGCGACTTTATGAATTTCATGTTAAAATGTCACAAATTGGATTGCTATAGATTTATGTGGTTTCCAGACAGTAGTGAAAATGAGTTTTTTGATTTTTGCACGTATGTGCGAAATGTAATGAAAAAAGTTGATTTACCCGATGTATTGAAAGAAAAAAGTCATTTAACGAGACTATGTGAACAGTTGAGTAGGCTTCTTGGGAGGCAGCAGAATCCCTCGCGTATGATACAATCTTCTGCCCAGGCTAGATTATCTCTGTACATTTGAAACCTTATATGTCGATCGTTTTGGTTTGTACATCCATGCGGTGCTATCTGACTCAATAGTCTCTGACAAATCGGGCAATGCAGCAATTTAGTATTACACTCACTACATATACAAATATCAAAACCGACTTCAAAATTATGTGGACGTTCTTTTTGCACTGGTAATTTCATTGCTTTAAAAAAATTTGAGTATGAAAGTGTCGTATAAGCGCGTGCCTGGTCTGATCGAGTCCTGGATACGGCCCACCTGCCGCGTCCCCTGGAAAGTACAAATAAGGGGAGTACCCAGGAGCCAATCACCAAGCGAGCGAGTGCCGCTGCCTGGCCGTGCTAGCGGCGGCATGACTCAGCCGCTGGCATAAACCTCGGCCACGACTGCTCTACGCTCCATCAGCTGGACTTACTATACATCTCTGTGAGCAACGAGTAGAGTGGCCGTCATGTCATTCGTGAACATAAGTGTATACCTGTACTCAGTGATTTAACGAACTTTTCCATCAGCTGGACTTACTATACATCTCTGTGAAATAAATGGCAAGGGCATTCGCCTCGTTTTAACCAAAACTCATCTACAGCACCATCCAATTTAACACTGGTTTTATTACCGAGTTGATGCTAGCTAGCCATGCTAGACAATTATTCCAACTAGACAACTCGTGAAGTTAGGAAGAACAGACATTTTTTTCTTGTTTTTTTCCTGTTGGATTTTTTTGATTAGTATTTTTTCTCCAAAAGGTAAGTGTATGTTTTTTTAATAATGTATATAATTTTTAAAAGAGAAAGAATTGCTAAATAAAATAAGATGATCATCTAAAAATCTAAATGATCCCTGTGGTGGGGGTTAAAAATAAAAGTCTTTGATTTGCTGGCAATTGGAATCATATGTAGTGAGAATAAGAATTTTAAAAAAATATGTCAAAAAGACAGAAAGTTTAATTTGATCCTTTAATCTTGATCCAGAAATGATGTCTTTTGGTTTGTCTTACAGATGGCTCCAAATTTCAAGGAAATTTTTATTCCAGCTCAAATAGGAGATTGGATTTATGATTTCGTGGAAGACGAGTGGCCAGATTTGGTGTACATTGAAGATGACGGAAGTGTACCAGAACTATGAAGACTGGGATGCAAAAATTGACGCAGAATGAGATGCCCCACCCTTCTAAACAAAAAGTACTGTAACCTATTGAATATAGAAATGAAACGCTATTTTTTTGCCAGATCTACGCTGCAATTTTGATTATTCGAATTTTTGTTTACATAATAGTGAACACTTACTTGAAAATGGCATTTTTTTGGTTTGTGTCTGTGAGAAACTTCAGACATTTTGAACAAGTGAAAATTATGGGTTATATATCATGATTGGAACAGCAATGTTTATAGTTTTGATTTGCATGACAATTAAAAAGTCACATAATTGTTGATACATAATTAGTATGTATGCAAATTAAAAATATATAAACAAACTTATGGCTCTTCCAATCATGGTGTCTAATCCTTCAATTTTGACTTGTTCAAAATGTCTGATAGTCTACACGACTGGCCTGTCAGACATTAGGAAAAAATGCTGCCATTGTGGTTGCTATCGGCAACAGGTAATAGTAATAGTCTGCAGAATTCGTCTGCTAGTAAAATGCTCAAAATGAGTTTGCTAAAATGTCAGCTTACATGAAGATGCTTCATTTATTAATAACTTTGTTAGCATGCAATTAAAAATGTTGATAATAAAATAAAGACTTTCATTCTAATAATTAGCATTTTTTTAAAGACCTATTCAAAAGACCTTTTTTAGACGAACATATCCACTGATGCATTAGCCTCTGAATCACATACATTTATAGACGCTGACCACGGAACCACTGGCCCACACCGGCCTATTTCAAAAGCTGTCCTGCTCATCAGCCGTGTGCCAACATTAGGACTGCTCCCAGCGGATTTATGCCCACGCCTCATCAACCACCACCGCCCGTGCTCGCCTGAGACAGCCACCCAGCCGAGCTGACATCTGCGTGTGCAGTCCTTTTCCAGGGTACGACTACGGCCAACATATGGCCGCCGCGACCCCAGCGAACAACCGCCACGCAGTAGAGTGCGAAATTTGTAAGGAGCTGCTTGTCTTCTCTACGGCGAAACAAGTTCTCACGTTCCTACACGATCCAGTGTGTTCGGACGTTTGTGCGGAACGCGACGACGTGGACAAGTACCTCCCGCACGTCAGTTTCCCGGGGTCTTGCAAAATTTGCAACGCCTTAATTGATTTAAACCGCCGCGGCACTACGTCAATTTCGCGGACCGCCCATCTGTTCAGACGCTGTGTGCATTTATAAACACGAGGGGCTCCCGTTTGTGGCTCCCGACCCCAACCTGCCGCCAAGAAGACACGAAACCATCCACCCCAGAGGCCTCACACCTCCACGCCAGACACAGCACTCCGCCAAAATCACAGATTTTGTAGCGACCTGCATTTCCTGTGAGAAACAATTGTTCTTCGGCTCCAGACAGGAGCTCAATCGCTTCAGAGAAGTGCCGCTGTGCTCCTCTACTTGCTACTTCTGGGACCAGGAGTGGAAACAAAACACGCCTCACATCTCTTTAGAATACGTCCCCCACTTTCCCACAAATAATCCCTCCTGCCAGTAAAACATCAAAAAAAATACATCCCCCACTCTCTCCATATCAATATCGCCTGCCAACAAACATCTGGTTGTCATTACCGCCACACAGACCACTTGACCTCTCAGCTAATCTAATCTAATCACTCAGCAGCGCCGCCATCGTCCCTCAGCCATGGACTCCGAGCCTGAGATTTTCAGGAATACATCTGATGCATGCGGCGATCTGGATGCCACTGTGCCTCACGCCAAGTCGAGTGATAACATCGACATGCATCGACACACAACCAGCACGCCCCGGCCAGAGGCAAGCGGCTACAACCGCAACCTCCACACGGCGCCGGTTCCACGTGCATCATCGGCCTCCCAGACGCCGACCAGCAAGGTAGGCCCGTCGGCGACGTCTACGCCCAACCCTGCGACGCAACAGGCCGCAGCCCCGTCGGAAACTACCGCTGACCCCGTGACCAACCTCGCTGACTTGCAGCCCCGAGGCCCCCAGCCAGACCTGCCTTCAACTGCCGGCCCCGTCACGGCTGGATCCACGCCAGAACCACGGCTCACCCGGATCCAGGCGGCCTACGTCACAGCCGCCTCCATCAAAGCCTGCTCGACCCGATTTTACGGTAAATGGTTGAAAAAAATGGGGATGTTGTCTTTTTTATTTATGATTGTGAAATATGCATTTGAATGTGTGTTGAATGTCTAATAGATGTTAATAAACTTAAATACAATGGTTCTGTGTTTTCATAACTACATGGATCTTTTTGTTTTTTTGATTATTTGAAAAGGTAAGTGTTTTTTCTTCTTGCTAAATAAAATGAAATGAACTTGTAAAAATCTAAAAAACTTCATGTGTGGTTTTAAAAAAAAGTCTTTTTTTCTCCTGGGATAAGAAGATATTCATAGTCAATTCATCTCTTTTTTATACTTTATATTTCTTGACTATTAAGTTCTTTTAGAAAGCAAAAGTAACAAGAAATAAAATAAAAAATTCTCAGAGATTAGAAAATATATTCTTCTATACACAAAAAACTTGTTTGTCAACTTTTAGAGGGGTAAGAGTTTTTCTAATATAAATTATACCTCACACTAGTCAATATTTTTAAAATAACAAGAGTTTACATTTGCAGATTTTTTTAAATCTTTGCAGATTTGTACCCACTGGCAGAGATGATCAAACTTCGTTCATCACATCATTCAGCAGTCATCGATGCTCCATGGTTTGTAAGCTTAATTAGCATACTTGTAACAAAAAATAAGTGAAGTTGAGATACATAGCAATTATTTCATTGTCCTATAATATTTGTTTTGTGTTATTAGCACCTGTGAGTACAAAAAACAGATATTTTCTCTTGTATTTTTTTCTTTTGTTATACAATCATTTTGTAAACGTTTTTTGTTTTGTTCTTTACATAGGTAGATGTTTCCCACGTCAGATTCGTCTCAGCTTTGGTGACACCGCACACAGAAAGATATATAAACATTCATGATTTGAGTAGACAGTATAACAAAAAAATTTCTAGAGGATACGTACAATTTATATATCCAGAAATAACATTTAGGATATCTAAAAAATACACCATTAGCATTTTAATCAAAAAGAACATAAGTAGGAATTTAAAAAATATTGGATCGATTGTTAATACTGTGTGTACTTTCCTCGAACAGTGTACTGGTGTGTGTATTGGAGAATTTTCTTTTAAATTTTCTAATATACAAGGTGTAGTCTACATTCCTAGTGAATCAATTTCAACACGTTATGCTTCACTACAAACTCTAAAAGATTTAAAATTGATATCATCGTATTATACTACAGACATTCAAAATTTTATATCGTGTTCCATCGACGAACCTAAAATTTCATTTCAAATTTGGGATACATCAATACGTTTCGTTGTAAGTTCGTTCATAGACTTGAAATACATAATTAAGTTTGCTAAAAATCATTTCCAGTCATCATGACTTTTAATGTCAATATTTTTGTGAATGTGTTGCTGACATTCATTCATAAAACTACAGAACTACGTATCTGTTCTCATTTGTGGTTTGCTGGCTCCCAAGATGCTGATTTCTCGTTGCTGGCAAAATTTTTGCAAAAACAATTCACCAACCAGCAAATTCCAATGGAAGTCCAATTTGAACTTCATGTCAACAGAATTTCTAAAATTCTATCTCCACTTCTTGGCGACCATTCCATTTTTTTTAAAAACAGTAAGAACAAAATCTTAGGTTCTTACACCGGCACGGGAAGTCATTACATTCTGGTTAACATAGTTGGTGACAATCAAATAAGCATCGAGTTTAGCAGATCACCTATGACGACAACCATTTTTTAAAAAAAAAAAAAAAAAAGAACACTACCTGAACCACAAGCCAAACCAACCCTCCCCGACACAAAACAAGACTCTCAACCAGGCCCATCATCTCAACATGCAACCATTAATAATGACGTCCCATCTCCAATCAATCCGCCAGCTATGATCGAAGATTTAAAAGTAACTGACACCTCAAATACAGATTCCGACGCAGATCATCCACCATCACACAAACGGAAGAAATTAACCAAAAAGATATCAAAAAAACAACCCACAGCTCAAGCCGATTTGACAGACGTACCAAATAGTGATTCCGAGGTAAATGACTCACCGAAACCTAAAAAAAAAATAGCCAAAACGACTTCAACCCCTCCGGAGGACCGCAGTTTTTTTGACGTAGACACCGAAGAAATGAACACCAATGACGATGACGACGACGACGACGACGACGATGACAGCGATTGTTCTACTATTAAATTTGAAAATTCTAAAAAAAAAATGGAACATCAAATAAAAAAAGAAACGAAATTACTTAATCACAAACATGCTAGTTTTGAAGCGGTTCAAGCGTCATACGATAATTTAGCTTCATTATTCCAAAACATTCAACACCATGGTCAAATATCAACAGAAAGGTTAAGTAATCTTCGTTCTAAAAGTGAAAAAATTGAAGAGAAAATGAACCGAAAGATGGCTGAAAAAATTAAACAACACAACACAGCCATCAAAAAATTGAATAAGGAAATAAGTGAACTCGATGAATTTACTGACGTCTTAAAGACCTTAAAGAATGCGGTTAGAAATAACGACGGTAAATGTTCTAGCTGCCCTCTTCACTGTGTTGAAGGCCTCCTTAAACTTGTGAAACCCCCCAAAAAAAATCTCAAAAGGAAGGTCGCAACAAATAAGAAAAAGTGATTCATATCCTTGTTCAAACTTTTTTTCATGATCACTGTTGTTTTGTTTTTTCAAATTCGTAATCATATGCAAACTCCCTTTAGCAAGCCGGAACATAAGAAACGAATTGGTGACTGAATATATAAACATAGGAAGAAGTATCTATTATGCATCACTTGACCTATAATTTATGAATAGTCTCTAGAGTGGTCTTACTCCAGAAGTTATCTTATAATTCCTGGAAAATAATGCGCAATTGTATACTATAATGTAATACTCTGAAGATTGTGTATGTATCATTTCATTCTGATGATTGTGCAATGCACATGAAACAAATTTGTAAATAAAATGTTACGAGTATACCTGGTAGAAAATCTATCTAATTTACTACTATCTTGTTGAGCACTGTGTCAACTTATGGTTTCAACCAATTATATATATATATATATATATATATATATATATATATATATGTGTGTGTGTGTTTTTATTCTGATGGTTGAGTTTAGTTGTAAAACTTGAACTTATGAAGCAATATTGTAAATATATATGTATACATGTGTGTGTGTGTGTGTGTTATTTTAGGGTTTATTTTGACTATAAATATGAAATGTGTACATGTACATAAATGTAAAAATGTACAGATTAAATTTACAATAGACTGAACAATGTACATCTTGTTATATTTATCTTCATATTTTTTTGGGGGGGGGGTAACAAATACATGCATATTTGTTGAAATATGAAAAAAAGATACCCCCCCTCTGCATTACAAAAAGCTTTACAAAAAGCTACTTGAAAATAAAACACATTGCAAAAAATCTAGAATTTCACAGTGTACAAAACAAAATACAGCACATGAATGTTACTTCATAGCCCCCTGAAACAGAATTTCTGAAGTAAGAATTTGATGGGATTTTTCCCCAAAAGAAACAGACTGGTATGTTTTCACAATCAACAGAAAATCTACCTTTTCAGCTCTCTGGCAAAATCATCATTACAGAATTGGACAAATTATCACTACTCACTGGAGATTTTAGACTGCTCAAACCTAACATTCTGTTTGTTGGTCTATTCTTACAAAAGAAAATACAGCAACTCGCTGTGAGCACAGAAAATCTCACACACATCTATGCCGCTTATTCCTCCTGACTGATAGATGCAGTGTCAAATCATTGAGCGGTGCTTTTTAAATCCTTCCATTGTACAAACTCAACTCAGCATTTTTTTGTGGTATTTTGTTGCATTGCTAAATTCAATGAAATGTGTATTTAACTTATAAAACAGAGATGATTGTATTTTACTTGTTTTTTTCCAGTTTACAATCAATGTTTTATATGAACAATGTTTCAAAAAATCACCTATTTACATAATAGCTTTTCTTTATATTTTTCCTTTCACTTCCTAAATCTGATATAAGAATCTTATGTTCTAAACATACTGCAAGTTTTCATCAGAAACAGATTTTCTGAAAATAAGAATTTGATGTTTTTTTCTTTCACCTACTCATTGCATTTAGACTGCTGCATTGAGCAAGCTTGGTGTTTTTTACACTCAACTGAGGATGAATAGAAAAAGCAACTCCACCGCTTGTCTTTACACACAAAAAATGTGTAGCCTCTGCTCATCTCAAAAGTGTAAGATTTCCTACCATTCTGTTAGTTACTGGACAGATTTTCGCAGTGCCATATCCATTTGCCTGTGTGGGCAAAATGTTCTCCCTTAGAAAATCATACTTTTGTTTAGAGTTTACTATCAAAAAAGCAATACTCTTCCATGATAACAAAATAGCTAAGAAAATACTTTCTGAAAAAAGAACCCTTATAAAATAATTAGGATGCCAGGTGAAAAAACAACACCTGGAACAAACACAAGTGGAAAAGACAAAACCTAATGGGATATTGTCTAACCACTGTTCATCCTTCGAGAAGATGTAAATAAAAAAATTAGCAGCATAAGTTACAAACCATTATATTCTATTCATTTCAATAATGGCTAATTCCCTGGACCTTCATTGATATATACAAAATGTATCCTATTGCAATTACAATAAAAATAAACTCACTCTGGTGAGGCTTGAACGTATGTTGCTCACATCAAAACGCAAATACAAACAGAACTTGCGCACGCAACCCCCCAAAAACAAAGAACTTGCTATTTGTCATCAGCCGTGATAATAATGTATGCTACACAACTTCGCTCCGTAAAAATCGTCAACCCAACACAGCAAACCTACAAAAAATGTTTACGTTCGATTTTGTGTGAATGTCTACTACTCGTGTCAACCACTTCCTTATCGTGGGGTTATGTTCATGTTTCATGATAAATCACACCTTATCTTGTTAGCCCTTGTTAGTCTCTGTTGATGTTGGGTGTGCTTGTATTTTGTTTTCAACACCCATTCAAATACGCAAAGTGGCTCAGTTCATGTGAAACTATGCAACATTGGCGGCTATGGCTAGGAACCCAAATGTGTCTGCTATGTAGATCACGTGTCATGTCCCCTTTATTGATATGCGGCTTATATATATTTTAGGGTTCGGCGCCTCACCTGATGGCATTTCATCCAGCGCCTATTCCCGCGACCTCACCCCGTTGTTCTTCACTGCGCCGGGATCTGGAAGGGGTCCAAAACCTACACTGCGAGGTAGACGACCATTCCCGATCAGACACGTGGCTGCGGGACTCCGCTGGGTCCTTCAGGCTGTGTGAGGGCCGTCGCAGCTGGCGCCGGGGTCACGCTGCCGTGAGGGCTTCCCCCAGGAGCATATCCTCCACCGACCTGCTGGCTCCAGAAGTGTCCTCGCTTATGGTGCTGTCCATTTGCGAGGACATCCTGGAGAGGGTCCAGGGATTATCTGAGACGGTTGGGGTCTTCTGGACCGGCCCGTCCGGGCCTGGGAGTGCCAGGGCTAGGCACAAAGCACAAAATCCAGTGAGCTAGTTGATGATGATACAAAAGCTAAATCAAGCATTAAAATAGATGATGATGCAACAGCTAAATCAAGCATTAAAGTAGATGATGATGAGCATGATGATAGTGATGGCAAATACGTAAAATCAAAATCCGAGATGGTGAAACAAATTGATGATGTAACGAAGAAAACGAAAATATTATCCTCCAAAGATGCCAATTTCGAGAATGCTCAAAGGCAATACGACACCCTTCAAAATTTTTTCCAAACTGTAGGAAGCTACGTCAATTTCACTACTACAAAGTTTCATGAATTGCACGTCAGAGGTGTGAGAAATGATGAAATTATTAATAAGCAGATGACTGAAAGAATAAAACAGAGAGAAAACATTATTAGCAAGATCGACAAAGAGATAGAAGGATTGCAGGATATTTTTAAAACTCTTCTAACACTCAAAAATGCCGTTAAAAACGGCAATTCAGCATGTAGTGGTTGCCCAATACATTGTATTGCGGGTATAACAAAAGTCTTACCCCCTAAAAAGCAACCAAAAACAATTGTTAGGAAAAAATCTATGAAACGTCAATTAACATACACACCAGATGCACCTGTCGGAAGCGGACAGGGGGAGGTATCTGCGATTGTTTCCACTGCTAATTCAGGATTACCCCGTATGCCAAATGGCCATCATTCAAGCTATAAAATTGCGGGCAGCATTTAGAAGTAGAGGCGTCAAAACAGTTTGTTTACAGATACAAAAGGGATGCAGCTGTGATAGTACTAATTTTGCTGAAGAAACGTACTTTGACATTTGTTTAATTTGAACTATTGATTGTGTCATGGATAACCATGACTTAGCAGCGACTAAAGGGTTAATCTTGAGGACAGTGCTACGGTGTGGCATTGAGGAGACATGTCAGTGGCCGCAGCTAGAAGCGGCGATAAGGTGACCGGCTGGGCCGCGGCCGACGATCCCGTGAGCCAGTAGGGCCCAAAATAGGGGAATACTCAAGCCGTCGTTGGTCATGTGGTATTGCCGGTATGCAGGCAGAGCTATATAACCTGCAGCCAGCGTGCCGCATGCATCATCACAGGCTTGAGATGAGAGGCTGACTTACCACCGAGCCCTTCACTCAAAGCGAATTTCGTATAAAAATGTGCCGTTCAACTGTTGTTTTCATTAACAACCAGCGACATTAAATATTGCACTTAGTAAAGTCAAGAGATTAGATCCAGTGATAAAATTCGCGGTGAATTGGCCCATCTTTTGAGACTCTAAGAGAATTTCGTAAACAATTTGATGAATGTACTGCAAATATTGATAGATTTAATTCTATAGCCATAACACTGGCACTACACCCACCTAAAGTATCATGTGGACGTGCTGCCTGCTTAGCCAGCAGAGACGAAATTGGCTGCCGTACTGATTTAGAAAATATTAAGAAACAAATAGATGTTTGCGGTCTTGATATAGCTGTCTTAAACAAAAACTTGAACAGAATGAAGGACGATAAATTACCTGAATTTGGTGAAATGTGCTTTACTGATAAGAACAATGATGATATCGAAAATGGTGACAATGTTAAACGTCAATTAAAATACACACCAGATGCGCCTGTCAGAAGCGGACAGGAGATATCTGCTGCTAATTCAGGATTAATGTAATCATTATTCCTTGTCCTTACAGTCTCTATAATTGCACCGGCGGCAAGGAAAGATTAGTTAGGAAAGCATCCCAAACGCACATCATCATCTCGAAGTGGAGGAACTCCTGTTGGTAAGTCTCTACAATTTTATTTCATATTTCAGATTGGAACATCTCATTTATGTCAATTCTAGGGAATTTCTCGTATTGATTCCTCGTATGTCAACATTTACTCTTCTTTTTTTTGTAGAAGGAGGCCCGCCTTCGTCACGTGTCCACACAGACCAACGAGGACACCTGCCAAAGGCCCCTATCATCCATCGGCCGTGGGGCAACCCCACTTGTAACAAGCAATCCACATCCATCACCCCGTGGTCGTGGGAGATGTCTCTTGGTAAGCAGTATTGACAGGGCAGTACAAATACAACGTGCATCACTTGGTGCTTCACTTCAGCTGAAGATTTTCGTTCAGGCGAATTAACTCGAAGCAAAATGGCCGGTGCAGTGTTTGGAAATGTGATCATGGAGGGTGTCAGTCACTGTATAGGGACAGCGTGTATAATTTTGCGCGCACCCTAGCCCAGATGTCTGGATTCGCCAGGCAGGTACGGATAAACGGACGGAGCTTGCAGGAGGACGACGATGAACGTGGCCACGACGTCGTCGTGATTGATGACGCGGACAGTGGCGCTAGCGACACTACGTGCCGAGCGCAGTTCAGCGTTATTGATAGGTGAGTGTTTAGGGATTCTATCAATTATTTATGCAATATAATGTTGTTGTTTTTTCGTCATGTTATTATCTTCTTACTTTGGGTAATAAATTGGATTTGTTGTCATTCTAGTGTATTCACAAGTTAAGTGCGTATATTAATGTTGTTTTGTTTTGCGTCTTCAGGCCGGACGACATTGATGGCGATCGCAGTGGCAGCGAGGACGGTGCTGCTTGCGGGCAGCTGGCGATAGACATCTCGATGGAAGAGGAGGAGGTGCTTGCGCCTGCCTATTCGCCAATCTCCAGCGTGGGAAACACAGCTTCCGGTGTTTATCCCACGGGGGACGGCGTGTTCTCGCTTTTATCCCCTGCGCCGGCTGGTGCTCCCGCTACCTCCGGGGCGCTCCCGCTACCTCCGGGTCTACGTCTGTTCCACCTCGTGCGTCCACCGGGGGCTTTATGTTCTCGGTGGACGAAGAGTTCGCGAGGCTGACGGAGATGGACGCGTCGGACCTGGAGAGGGAGCTCCAGGAGCTGTGCGGGTTAAAGCTCGGCAGTCCCTGCATCAGCCTGGCGGCGCCCAGTGAGCCGTGGTTGTGGCTAGAAGCTCTGACGACGCCCACGTTCGAGCCAGCCGAGCTTGACCAATGCCCACGGGACCCTGTGGCTGCCACATTGGACCACACAGAAGACCCGAGACAAGAACAGTACGTCAGGACGCTACTGGACGCCCGAGGTCAACTCCCGACCCGCAAACGTAAGTCATAGTAATTAAGTTATACTTGTCCAAAATGATTTGATTACCATATGCATCGGTTCTTCGTCGTATATGAACGGGGCCGTTGTGGTTGATATTTAGTGTAGGTTGCAGTAATTCGGTTAGTGTCATACTCCGATGTGTCCAATACGTTACACGCAATTAGACCGCCATCTACACGGCGGTGAACGGAAATCTTCATATATTAAACTAGTGTTCACATGGAGTCCAGCGTATTACTTTGCGAGCGTCGTCTTGAGAATCATGGGTCTTGCCTTAATCTGTAACACTATACATATAGATATGTTTTACACTTACTCATAATTCGCATAACATTTGATAATGCGATAATTTGATAATGCGGGTTGCACATAATAACTTAATATCGCTAAATGTGATGCTTTCAGGAGATGTGCCCCAGAGCGCGTTGACGCATGCCGATTTTGGCATGGCCGGTGCCATCGCGTTTGGGGAGGATGGCATTGCCCCTGGTTTGAGAGAGGACATAGACCGATGGCGCACGGGGCCTCCCGCTGTGCGTGCGTTTATTGCAAGCTGTAGGAGCTTTGATGGATAATCACTGGGAGGCCTGACAATGATTACATGGAACATTTTTGTGTGGAACAATGATAGTATTTACGGATTGTTTAGTGATGTTGATTAGTAGTTAGTGGTGTGTAGAGTATGTTTGTATATTTTGTATCGCTTTTA
Source organism: Streblospio benedicti (assembly GCA_019095985.1). Taxonomy (NCBI): domain Eukaryota; kingdom Metazoa; phylum Annelida; class Polychaeta; order Spionida; family Spionidae; genus Streblospio; species Streblospio benedicti. Next base: position 45,367 of record JAGTTF010006102.1, read on the forward strand.
TCTTTGTGTGTTTTGTTTGGATATGAGTGGATATGAGTGGCACATTATTACTGTAGTTTTGTTCTTAGTTTTGAAATATAAGCAGAATATATTATTTGATTTAAAGTTGTTAGTCGTACAATGAATTATCAGTTGAAGGTAGATGCACATAAGCTTATTGGAATTGTATACTGTTGATTTGGGGGAATAAAATGGGGTTACACTGCGTATATAATTGTTTTGTTATTTTTCATTCGTTAGTGTTATTAGACGTATATTGGGCAATGATCTTTTCAAACAAGTAGTATCACCACTGCTATTTCAACTGACCGCACTCCTACATTGCTGTAAATCACCCCTCCATGGCTAAACCGATGCCCAGCTACAAAGGAGTTGGCCCGTTACCCAAAGACATAGGCAGTTGCGCAGTGTGTAAAACACTCATCTTCTTCAAATATAAAGAAGAACTCGACAAATTCAACCCTGACCCGTATTGTGGTGAAGAGTGTATTTTTTGTCCTTTGAAAACCTGCCATGCGCCCGACTCTACACCGGAATGCAAGTCCAAGCAATGACAGTGACATTTACCATATGTTCCCTCCCATGACCCTCTGCTGTACTGTTCAGACCCCTAGAAGCTCAGCTCTTTCGTATCATTACAAGCTGTGCGTGAACGGTCAAAACTGCTAAGATTATTTGAGAGCTTTATTACATCTCCTGAGATGAATATACCTGTGCCTACTTAAAAAAAAAAAGTTCTGAAAATGACCTAGTAGGGACGCTCCATGAGGCAAAAGTCGTTAAAAAGATAAGAGAGGTCATTAATCAAATCTCAAGTGGCACCTGTCAAGTTTGACAAGTTTATCAAGGGAGAGGCTGCACCACAGCGGGCTGAGGCTGCACCACAGCAGCAGGTAGAGGCTGCACCACAGTGGGCTGAGGCTGCACCACAGCAGCAGGCAGAGGCTGCACCACAGCGGGCTGAGGCTGCACCACAGCAGCAGGTAGAGGTTGCACCATAGCGGGCAGAGACTGCACCACAGCAACACCAAGACTGCCCCGAGGCTGACATCCTCCAGCTCGCCTGGGAAGCATCACAGCAGACCCTCTCCTGGACGTCAATCTCCCAGACGTCGATCTCCAGGACCTCCAGGACCTCCTGTCAATGGTAAGTGCTGCCTCAAAAGCGTGCCTCTCAAGACCAGAACCCTCCACGCGCCCCCAAATGCGTGTGTGTGACGTGTCTCTTCTCTACTTCAGATTGCTGAAGGCGACGTGATGTTGCAGCCAACAGAGGGGGGTGATGACCTCATGAACGAGCGAGCTGTTCCAGCACAGCGATGTCTGTAAGTGACCCCTTTACATTTTCTCGCTTGCTAGCTATCAACCACCGAGACCTTCCATTAATCATCTCTCACGCTTTTTTATTGCAGGATGGCGCCTCACAGCAGCCCGCCACGGCGCAGAGTTGGCCAGGGGCATTTGACGAATTGAGGGGATGGTGGGTGACAGCAATCTCCAGGTACGTGTTCTACACTGTCAACTGCGCTGTGATAGCAAGCCACACCCCAGTTTACCCCGACTGATCCTCATCTTTTTTGCAGGCATCTCTAAAGAGAGCCAGGGATGCCACGTCAACACCCCAGCTCCAGAGCAAGCACTGATGATGAAGACGATGGATAGAGGCTGTCCACCTCGCGCTGGTCTAACGACGCGGGGCGCGAGAACCACGGTGAGCTAGCATTTCTCACGAGGTTTGTGGCGGGGTATAAATTCTAGACCGCAAACCCCTCAACTAACGCGCCACCATCTGTTCTCGTTTCAGGAGTCTTAGTGTGCGGTGACTGCGGCCGGCGAGCGGTAAGATTTCTAGACATCGGCTTACTACCATGTGCTATAGCAGTATTGTCGGACGTGGGTGATGGTATTCACCAGCTATTCCTTGACTATATTAAGGATTGTCCATTTGAATGGGTGGCTACAGTGGTATGTTTGGAATCTAGATTTTTATATAAATGGATCTTGCGTACCATGGCTAATAATTGTAATTTTGGGATTTATATGAAAGGATTTGTTACGGTGGGTTGTTTGAATAAGAAAATGTTACGATCTACTGTAAATGAACTAGCCCATTCTTGTGTGTCCGAAGTTATTGTACAATATCTCTGTCTTTCCCTTATGCATGAATGTGGTTCCTTGCCTAGAATGGTGCAAAATAAATATAACTCTATCCAAAACAGACATTTATTGAATGCGGGCGCTAAGTTTGGGCTTTGGGATACTTATAAAACTATTCTTGGGGATGGGCTTAGGTGCAGGCGTTGCTTTGTTTGGCTGCGTCAAAAATGTGTACCAGATGGGACAATAGAAATGTTTGATTTCATGCTATGTTGTGATAACCTTTTATGTAGACATTGTTGGGTAAGTTTTATGGCAAGGAGCCACACGTGTACTCGTGAAGTTACATTGTAAATTGTTTTTGTTTTGTCTGGGATCTGTATGTAATCAAAGGCCGCCAGAGGACTTCGACGAAAATTTAGTCCCATGTGATATTTGCGGTATTATTTATAAACAGGGTAGGATGAGAATTGATTTGTCTCCAAGAGATGCCGTAGTTAGAATGAATGCCTTTAAGACACTGTTGGGTTATGCTAGGAGAACATTTGAATGCTATTTGCCCTTTAACGATTACTTTGACAATAAGAAAAAAACAACTTGTCCTTTTATAAATTTGCCAGCTTTATTAGAAGATAGCTTGGATAACGTAGATTGAGCCGCAAATTATTCTCAGCATACCCTTACACATATTACATACCATGCATGCCGCCTTCACTGTTGTTTGATTGAAGGGATGAATGTAATATTATGGGTGCCTGCAGCTATCAAATCTATAAGGTCAATATCTACGTACCATATATCACTTTTACTGAATTACATAATAGAAAAGCACGATACTGTGTCACATAAATCTAGATGTGAAATACCCATGGTCGTAGTATAATTGAACAGCAATATGTAAAAGACATATGCAGCCATTCTGGTTCTGTTCCAGTAAGTCAAGGAACTTCCAGTATTGGTCCATTCTGAGGACCCTGGGTCATTAACTTATTTATTGCATAGCATGGTCTATTTGAATCTGCTAACTGCAAAGCTTAGTCACACAAATTACTGTTCACAACCGGAGCACACACATTGTTCTGCCAACTAGCTAACTTCAAACGTGTAAAACAACAACACCAACAACGAAAAAAAAGGATAATAATGGATAATCTACATGCCATCAGAGAATCCCTCAGTAGCTCATCTCTGCGAGACCAAGTGGACTTGGCGTTTGTTTTATTGTGCGAGGTGATCACACACTTCAACGCCACAGTTGTGCAACATTGGCACAGCTTGGGTGCCACCCGCACCAGACGACTATTAAGGTGCTCACACGAACTCCACAACATCAGTGGTGACACAAGGGACCCATTTCGTGAATGGTGAGTGCTTGAAACATCCGTTTATCCCTTACCCGCTTTAAAATGTTAACTGCGTTGCTATACTTAACATTGTCTAAGAAAAGAGAATGCTGTTGACGTCCAGCAGTGATCAAACAATTTACTACTACAATTCACTACAGATAACCATTTTGTGTTACAAAGTGTCACCACATCAAATAACTGTTCAGTAAGTAAATGCCCATTGCACTCATAAATAACATCAATCAAGACCACGGGAATAGCTGGACAAGTTGTCTACAGCCTATACATTCTCCTTAGGCTATGCATTGACACCCTGGCATTGGCTACCGTGGCTATTGCAGCTATGTGAGTGAGTTGAGCAATTATTCTCCAACACGGAGAATGCAACCATTGCAACTATTTACAGGTCAGTGAGGTGAGAAAATGAACACCATAACACTTTGTCACAAGACTGGTGAGCAAAGCAAATGAATGAGTAAATGAACCATCCCAAAAAATCATTGTACACTGTGGCGTGTGCCATTTAGCATATGTGCACTGTGTTGGCCTATGTTGTGCAAAGCTGTGCAAAGTTATGTAAAGTTGTATCTGCCAGAAGTATGGTCTCAGACAATACAATTTCCGCTAACACAGAGTTGTGGTGATAATTGCTCTGATAGTGTTGGTAGTAATGCAAGACTGTTCCCTAAGATTAAGCCTTCAAAGTCCCCGCTAAGGCATACTATTTCAGCTGATGTCCAACAAGAAATAGTCAATGATTTATGGGATGATTCAGATTGTTTTAATATCACTAAGAGTGTTGTAGCCACACACCAGAGGAAAGATGAGTTTTGTAATGACCTCATTAGATACCTAGAACATGATGAACTTCCGGCGTCTTCTCGTAGACAGAGGAAGTGCATCTTGAGAGAACACGACTATTCTGTTATTGATGGTATCCTTTACCATATATGGATGCTGATACCATCCAGCCAAGACAGAGTATTCTTGAGATTAGTCATACCCAAAGATCTACAGTATCAGGCCATTAAGGCGGTCCATTCAACGGCACTTGGTGCTCATGTTGGTATACAGAAAGTGATTTCCTTAATAAAACCCAGGTTTGGCTGGCCTGGTATGTACAATATGGTTAGGAAGTTCATTAACAACTGCGATGCTTGTCAGTTGGCCAAAAACACACACAAAACACAGAAAACACCTAGAACATTGTTTGATGTTGCAGAAATGCCTTTCCATAGAATACATGTTGATTTCTGTGGTCCATACACCATGAGTTCTAATCAGAATCGATATATATGCACGGTGGTTGACTCCCTGTCTGGGTATCTGATAACCTGGCCATGTAGAAATATCAAGACTGAGACATTCGCACTCCAATTCTTTCACAAGGTCATTTGTGTGTTTGGATGTCCATCAAAAATTGTCACAGACAGAGGTGCTCAATTCACGTCACATTTGTGGAAAGAGCTAGGCAGATTATTGGGTATAAACATGGCAATGACTGCTGGCTACCACCCTCAAGCAAATGGAATGGCTGAGGTAAGAAACAGAGACATTACCAATTTGTTAAGGACACTCACTTCACAGGATCCCAAACATTGGGACAGGCATCTGCCGGCAGTAACTTTTGCACTGAACAATTCAGTGCATTCAGCCTTTGGTTTGACACCATTTAATGTTATATTTGGCAGAGATGCAGTGATGCCACTGGATATTAATACCAGTGAATTAGAGAACAGACCTATGAATGAAGTGATTGGTGATATTCTTAAATTTCAAGAGAAAGCAAAAGTCGCTAGCTATGAGATTACATGCTGTTAGGGATGAACGATTGAAAAATGAGCACGACAAGAATGTTAAAATGTTGCCCATTACATCAGACTCCATAGTGTTTTGGAATAGACCTAGTCTTGCTGACCCATCTGAAAACCGCAAATTGCAAAACCCGTACTTTGGGCCTTATGTGGTGGTGGAAAGACACGTAGGTAACACTGTAACTATGAAAAAATTTACAAACTGGCAAAGTATTGCCTCACAGAATATCCATTACACAACTAAAGGTACCAACTCACTACAGAAAAATGTCTCCATCAGGTAAGACTGGTGTCTTGCCATTTTATGCTCCTCAAGTCAATTCTAGGAAACATTGTGAGACACCTGAGTTGTAAACCTTCTAAATCCAATGAGATTGCATCTACCAAGTGTTTTATTTCTGGACCAATAGATCAAGAGCATAGATTATTATTATCGCACAAACAATGTCCTGGGCACTGGCTAGTTGGATAATACCAGGATGTGTTAGAAATCCTAGGAACTTATCTATAAATAGCCGTCTATCATTAGCACAACCTTATTGTGAGCAGAAGGTATACTCAGCTGTAACTAGCTATCGATATGGGTAGCCTGCCATATTGATCTTTGTACATGATATTTGAGCATATATATATTTTTTCCTATCTTCTCTTTGCATAGGCAGTGTTGCTTTGACTCCTAGTTGTTCTAGAATTCTAGGGGTTAGTTTTAGCACGTTATAAAGCTGCTGTGTCCACATATAGGCCATGAAACATGTGAGCCACTAGTCCCATGATGCTCTTCCCTCATTCAAAATTGTGGTCAAAGTTATGCTAGCACCATTTCACTCTTGGACATCAAGGGGAGAAGTCAGAATGGATACTGTGGTGACTTGTCTCATGTTGACAATATTGTGGACGTGCTCGGTAACAGAAGATTCGTTTCACCCCTCATTGGGTATTAACTTTATCAAAACCGATACAATAGTATCGGTAGCTGATGGATATCAGGAGTTTTTATTAGGGAGTTGCCAACCCGAAGTGGTACCAAAATTTGAGATAATTGACAATCCATGTCTGAGGTTCACAAATATTGAGCTGCGTACACGGTGTGATTACGAGTTTGACGCTTTACTAGTTGAAGTGGATTACATGAAGAGTTTGTTTACAACTGTGATATACGAATATGAAAAAATTTAATGAATGACCTTAAGCCGTTTGGACTTTTTACATGTTGAAAAACCAAAGAGGCGCTCTTTGCCTTTGGAGGAACACTACTCAACAGACTGTTTGGGAGTGCAACGGAGTCCCAGATAAGCAATCTATACAAGCATTTCATTGTGACGGAGCACTTCCAATTTGCAATCAAGATTGTATCAATGTATTTCTTACAACTTTTGCCTTGCTAGGCTCTGCTCTGGGTATAAATTGCTAACCAAATGGAAGGTTTTACGCAGGCACCCTTGGTATATGAATGACTGAGGCAACAGGTATATTGCTCACACTTACTATGTATGATATAAATTTGACACGACGACACTTAAAAGACCACTGCCTGACACAGAACCAGAACCCAAACCAGAATCCGACTCAGAATCAAAACAAGCACCCAAACCAGGCACATCATTCCCTCATGAAACAGTTAATACAATTAATGACCCCCCAGCTCCGATCAATCCACCAGATATGATCAACGATTTTTTACCCTAAATCTGACTGACACACCAAATAGCGATTCAGATGCACATTGCGGGCAGTGTACACAGCCTTCCAGCACTCACACTGGAAGGCTACCGTACACCGCTCGCCTGAGCATAACGCTACCTATAGTCTAGCATCCGCTATATAGGTGTGGGAGCTCATTGACAGCTCAGTTGTTGAATAAACTACTTCGAAGCATCTTCATCTTATTCCGAGTACTTCAATGGTAGAGATAGTCAACGATTGACTCTGCCTTTCATCACAAGATTACCTCGCCGAGCAAACGTCGCCGCCTGCAAAGCGCCATCGCCTTCACCTCAGCTACATCACGCCAGCTACCGTGCTCACTACCGTGCTTCGTAACCAGCAACTCACGCCAACCATCGCGACCGCTCCCAGAGGACTACACCACTTCTCCACGCCAGCTGCGCCGACTACACCACTTCTCCACGCCAGCTGCGCCGCCCTGCTGCGTTAGTGCCGCCCCTGTCTCCCCCGAGATAACCACTTAGTGCATCGGAATCGCCTGCGCATACGGCCAACGAATGGATAACACAACAAGTGATACCAATCGACAAGCAGTTGCCTGTGGCGTGTGCAAAAGAGCTGACTGTGTTCTCCAGCCGAGAACACTCCATGGCAATAAGCCAAGCCACTCCATGGCTAAGCCAACACCGGCGGGGATCGACTTGCATTCCAAGTACATAGCCAGCTGTGCGGCGTGTAAAACGCTAATCTTCTTTACACACAAACAGGAGTTTGACAACTTCAACGCTGATCCATATTGTAGCGAGGAGTGTACATTTTTATCGCTGCAAAACTGGGTGAGCGCCGACTCCACACCAAAAACCAAAAAAAAGAAATAACCAGCTACACCTGTTCATCGTCGCATCGCCTCCACCAATAATACAACACCCTACATCACACGCGCGCTGCCGACACAGCGCGCCTTCCTTCACCAACCAGTCCATCATTAGCAACATCATATCCTCATGGGAATTTCATCTGCCCGCTTCCCTCGACGTCACACAATGTCGGCTCAAACCCGCCGATTAGAATCGCTGATGCCATCACTTCTCATCACCTTCCTCTTCTCTTCAATACACATACCCATCCACGCTGCACCGCCTCACGTGACGTACAAAGCAGCGGTTGGACTACTCTTTACCCATGAGCCACACGCAATACTCCACGCAGACGGAAACGTCGATTTGCACTTTATGATAAACATGCCCCCCCTCGGCGACATGGCGCAGGAAATCTACAGCGACGAGAACATCGCCATAGAGTGCAATCTGAACGGTACTGGTCAGAACCTGTGCCTTTATATTAAAAACATCACCAGAATAGAACTAAAACAGCTGAAACATCTGAAACACCAGACAGAGCGCCACATGCAAATCCATGACGACTTAATAGAACAGTTTACACTGGTAGAAGGCCCGCAGAAACGATCATGGTTGCCTCTAGGTGGTATCTTTTCTACGGTATTCGGCACAGCCAAACACTCCTGACGTAAAGAAGCTTAAAGCCAAACTTAAAGTTTTGTCAACAAACGCACAAGCTTTAGATGCCAACTATGACAATTTGTACACCGCATTCCGCGATACAATCAACGCTACAACCCACCACGTGGACGCCTTGGTCACACTGGTGCGCCACCAGGATGAGACTCTGCTGTCCACAATTCAAAACATGGACAAATTAAATAACCAAATCAACGATTTTGTGTCCTTTGCCTCCCCCAGCGAATTAAATTACCTACTAGAACTGCTAGCAGTATTAAACAGACTCCAGCAAAGAACAGAACATATCCTGCAATTCCACGATGTAATCACAGAGTTCACCATTCCGGTCTGAAAATCCGCTACCCAAAAACAACTTGCCACCAAGTCATGATCACATCATGGACAAAAATCGCTAATCAAAGGCCTTATCTCTTCGCACACTGATTTTTTATCTATTCAATGATTCGGCGATATAACTACCAACCGCCCCCTACCTCCAATTACAACCACTCGACCAAAGCAATTTTACTATCAATGAATAAACATCAACAATCATGGGTCACATCATGGACAAAACACTGGTAATTATCAATTCCATTCCACCCATTATCTCTTCAAAACGACTGCTGATTTTTAATCAATATCAGATGACCAAAGTGATCACACCGCCCGTACACACATTCAACACATCACCCACTATTGCTGAGATAACATGCACTTGCGTGAAATGGTGCAATAGTCGGGAATTGAATTTTCCCTGGCTA
>JAGTTF010006102.1:54672-76866 GCA_019095985.1 Streblospio benedicti
GAATGTAGGCCGAATAAGGCTGTTGATTAAGTTGTACCGTATTTTATTGATTTAGTAACGGTTATGAAGTAAAACTTTCAACGCCCCACTCCGCCTCACGAATAACCCCCGGGCTGTTGATTAACCTTCCTCACGAATAATGTGTCTACTCGAAGTCTTACGTTTACTACGGGGCTGGATCGATCCTAAAAAAAATTTAGCGTAAAATATGTCGTTATCGCTAACCACGACTAAAACTATACTCGATGTCTCCTATGTAAGTTTACTCCCCCCCTCTTTCCAATGAATGAGCGTCAGTCCAGCGGCCGTTTACTCGCCAGCTGACAGCTGAGCTGAGCGGCGGCGGCGGCGGTGATTAATGACTTTTACCGTATAGCTTCTTAAGTTTTAGTAGAGCATTGTCTATCATCCTGAAAGATTACATTAACAAGAGTGTTTTGTTATATATTGACGACATACTCATATGCTCGCCAGATTTTGAAACCCACAAGAGAGACATCGACAACGTCCTCACAGCTTTACACAATGCAAACTTGAAAATTTCTCAATCAAAATGCACGTTTGCTACGAAGGAGATAAAATACCTCGGACACATCGTGTCACATTCGGGCATAACACCAGCCCACGACCATACAGCCGCTTTTGCGACTTTCCCACGGCCATCCGACAAAAAATCATTAAAATCCCTATTGGGAATAATTACCTATTTCCAAAGTTTCATCGCGAATAGGGCCAAACTGGTCAGACCGCTGCAGAGACTCGTCACACCGAAAGCTAAGTTTAATTGGGATGATGATTGTGAAGCAGCCTTCACCCAGATAAAACAGATAATGTCATCGAGACCGTTTTTGCACTATCCCGACCACAACAAAGAATTCGTTTTAATGACCGACGCCAGCACGTATTCAATCGCTGCAGGTCTGTTCAACAGGTCTGACGATGGGAATTTACTGCCCATAGCGTTCACGGGTCGAGCATTGCAGAGCTCAGAAACTAGAAGGCCCATCTTTGAGTTAGAAACCTTGGCCGTGGTGCACGCGTTGGAAAAATTCAATCATTACCTAATGGGACGCCATTTTACGCTCTTATGCGACAACCACAGTCTCATGGAGGTACTAGCAAAACATCGAAGCGAGAAACATCTGTCAGCAAAGATTGACAGGTGGATTTTGTTTATTACAAGTTTCGAGTTCGATGTAAAACACATTTCCACAAAGGCCAACTTCATTTCTGCGCGCACTAAGTAGACGCACTTATGAAGCCCCCGACAACAGCAGATGTATCCTACCCGAACCTGGAAAAATTTCCCCACAGCGCTCAAATTGATGTGATAACAAGAGCTATGGCGAAGAAGGACAAAGAAATCGTCTCAGCGGATGATTTCATGCCACACGTCACATCAATGCCAAAACTATCTGCCAACAACATGGCTAATAAATATGGCGACAATGCTAAGACCGATGCTACACTAGCGCAATACAATAACACCGTTGACATAGGTGCCAAACACCAGTCAACAAGTGTCTCGGGACGCACGCGACGCTTCCTCACAGCAGGGAACACACCTGGAATTTAAATGCTCAGACATGACAAATCACCCTGTTGACGTTTCCCACCCCACTTGTCATAACACACAGAGCAACAGTGTATTCCATTCTGACATTGACCTCAGACAAATTGCAATAGAACAGCGAAAGCACAAACCTTTCATGGACTTGATTAATTACTTGAAACATGACATATTGCCACCAACGAAGAAAAAAGACTGAACTATTGCCTCATGAGAGAACACAGTTGCGATTTGTTTGGCGAACATGATCTTCTAGTTACATATTGCCACGCCAAGAGTCTTAACCATGGTCCACGAATTCTATTACCACAATGGTATGCAAACAAAATAATACAACTGTTTCACGTCACCTTATACCCGCATGCAGGGATATTTAAGACAACAGCTTGTATCCGGATGCACTTCGCGTGGAAAGGGTTAAATCAAGATGTGGTGAGATTTATATCGAATTGCGAAACATGCCTTCTCTCTAAAGCATCCATTAACCCAGAGAGGCGCATGCGTCAGATAATAGAAGCCCCATCTAAACCCCATTCAGTGATCATTATAGACCACCTTGGCCCCTTCAAGCTGGGTGCTTGTAAATCGAGATTCATATTAACAATAATCTGTCTCCTAAGTGGGTATGTCACTGCTATACCAGTACGTTCCACCAGTGCAGAGGAGACTTGTAGGGTACTTTATGACCATGTTTTCACCAAATTCGGGATTTTTCGCACGACGATTATTAGTGACAATGGCCCAGCCTTCATTTCATCTCTTTACAAAACAATGGCCAAAATGTTTGACATAAAACTGACATTCGCATCTTGCTACACACCTAAGAGTACAGCTAAAGTCGAGAGATCACACAGCTCATTACTCAACACACTCAAATGTTTGACCAGTAACCATCCGGAAAACTGGCCCCTGTTCTTGTCAGCAGCTGTAAACTGTGTGAACAACACACCAAACAGCACGACCAAAATCTCACCAAGCATGGTGGTATTTGGACGGGACACTACTGCACTGAAAAATATTACCCTTGACACAGACGAAAAGACAATACCGGACTTGATAAAAGAAATGCAGGAAGTTCAAAAGTGGGCAGCACAGCAGAGGGCGGAGTTGAAGCGCGCCGCCGACGAGCAAGCACAACAAAAATTTAACAAAGGCAGATCGCCATCTAAGTTGCACGAGGGCGCTACAGTTTACTGGCAAAAACCATCGCTACGCGACCCACATGAGAATTCAAAATTGCAACCAAACACCCGCAAATTCACCGTTTTCGATATTAGAGACAACTCATGTCAATTGCGTGACCAATCCGACAATAAAGTTTACAAATACCGTGTGTCAGTTGACCAGTTAATATTCCCCTCCCACCACGACGATAATAAATGTTAATACACTATTCAGCTAGATAATCACGGTTGTGCCGGCTCTGTACCTCGTTTGTCATGGTGAAAACAAGTCCATCACGAGCCAAATTAATTGGTTCTGGTGTTTAGCTTAACGTCGAAGCCATGCGTATGTGGATGCAACCCCAATCGTACAGATTCCTGATAGTGCATATCATCCCCCAGGGTGCCCACCGCCCAGGCCTTCCCTTCTAAACACGAATACAGTCACGCTAATTATCAACAAACGCCACGCCCAACTACCACCAGCGCCCAGCGGCACCGCCACGATGTCTAACCGTCACACCCGGTTCGCATTCATGCGCGGTTCCCGCACGCTGCTGAGCGCTACATAACGATCTGCATTTCACTTTTCAACCACTTCTCACTTACGACTTCCGCCGATTACTTCCACTGCTACTCACCACCTGCCAAGGATACTCGTCTCAGCTCACCTCGATTCTACACCACTGCTGATTCAACTGACCGCACTCCCGCATTACTGTAAATCACCCCTCCATGGCTAAACCGACCCCCAGCTACACAGGGATTGGCCCATCACCCAAACATATAGGCAGTTGCGCAGTGTGTAAAACACTCATCTTCTTCAAATATAAAGAAGAACTCGACAAATTCAACGCTGACCCGTATTGTAGTGAAGAGTGTATCTTTTTGTCCCTTGAAAACCTGCCTTGCGCCGACTCTACACCGGATTACAAGTCCAAACAATGACAGTGACATTTACCATATGTTCCCTTCCATGACCCTTTGTACCCACCTCTCCCACTGACCAATCACAAGTACAGGACCGCTAAGGCCCGCCCCTCAACTCGGCAATCAGTCTATTTGCGCCGCTGACACGGTGGCTACTATGTATATATAAGCTGGGAGAGCAAAATATTCTTCACTCACTCCCCCCCCACCAACCAGTCCCCGCCAACGGTCCCTACATTTTGCCAACTACTAATTGCTTGTTTGCTCCACCCACGCTTCACTCACTCTCCCGCCACCAAACCTCGCCAACTGCCCCCCACATCTCACCCAACTAATCGCTTGTTTGCTCCATCCACGCTGATGTGCGCGAACATGCTTTCCCCCAAGGTCACGGTTTGGTTGATAACCATAACCTGTCTTCGGCTGCAGCTAACAGCAGCACAATACGCCCACAGGGAATCACCAGGCGTACTGTTTGAGGAACAGACTCGAACAATACGCAAATATTCGGGTTTACACCGACTGAATTTTGCTTTAAAAATCCCACAATTCCACAAGATTACGCGCCTCGCTAAGACCATTACAGACGTACATTATTGCCATACGTTCCATTTCATGGAACATGAATGCAATTACACTTTGGCCTCATTTCACTCCGAGCAGCGCTACCTCTTCAATTTAATACACCAATACAATTCGGAAATAGACTTGCTGGATGGTGATCTAACAGCTCTGACAATTCAAACATCCTCAAAAAGGGCGCTGCTAGATATTTCTGGTTTCCTAGGAAGCTTGTTGTCCCAGGCACAAATTAAGCCATATACGCAAAACATAATCATGACAATATTGCATCCCTCTTCGAGTTCCTGACCACGTTCAAAAACAACACGTATGCCAATTTCCAAGACATTCAAGCACACGTCAGCGCAACCAACACCGCTTTGCTAGCCTCAATCAAACGAATGGATAACCTGACCACTGCCGTGTCTGCTATGATGGATCACATGGACCTCATAGACGACAACCTCCTAATTGTAAGGTCCCACGACCAACTTATCACCACTACCCAAAGGCTGATACAACAAGTATACACAATGTCAAACGCCCTAACGGACCTTAAAATTTTTAGGGAACAAATTCAGCTATTGTTACAAGGCCGTCTACCACACAAGCTGGTAACTCTATCGACCATAGACTCGGCAGTCAAAAGACTCAGCTTGTCATTGGAAAAGCACAATCTATCCCCCCTACCAGCAAAGAATAACAACCGATACTTCTATAATTACGCACATGCCATTGGATATGTAGCACGAGATGCGTTGATAATGACCATAGAAATACCCGTATTCGCCCCGGATCACGTTATTAATGTACATAAAATAACAGCCTATCCAGTACCATTACACACACAGTCAGGAAATGATCCAAACAACACGTCTTTGCTTAAAGTGGACAAAACATTCATAGCATTCTCACGCGATAAGCACACATTCGGCTATCTCTCACAGGCGGAGTATTCCGCGTGTGAGAATATGGATTTCATTTGCCCACATCCATCATTCATGTACAGCCATAAAACTATGGATTGCATATTTACTATTATGGTAAACCACAATATTCTGCCGACATGTGAATTCTTAACAAAAACAACTGCTCCATATCCAAATATATTGCAAGTAGGCCATTCCAAATATTTACTCCAAAACTTGGAAAGCCCAATCAGAGTTACATGCGAAAACAAGGCCGACACTTTTCACAAAATAAACTCACACGTCATTCTCTCCTTGTCTTGCGGTTGCTCTCTACATAACGCCGCAATTTCCATCGTTCCCCACCCAGAAAAATGCGACAATATATCCCAATCAGTCCAGCTAAATTATCCCATTAACATCGCCCAATTCCGTACCATAAAAATACCGGGACTGACCCACAATGTCACAAATGCAAGACAGGTTGTTCACAGTGAACCTAAACTTTATGATTCCATAAAATCAAAATTGTCAGACAGCCATATCAAGAGCAGACGCCCCACTGCAATTTGATAACACCAACGATTTGGAACCTGCACTGTTCACACCGAAATTCGAGACAGATCTATCGGAAATTGTGGCCTCAGTAGCGCTGATAATCTGGAACACATGTTTAACTTTTGCTGTCTTAGCCCTGTTCCTCAAATTTAAAAAACAGCCACTATGTTAGCGCTCGCAGCCACTAATGCGGGCCAAAGCGGAGGCATACGTCATTAGTAACGTAACACCACCAACACCAACGGATCCCCTTACCACCCATGCGGACACTATTGCAAAATGTCTGTTTGTCATCACCAGCGTAGTGTTAACCCTCTCTGTGGTAAAGATATTCATAGCCCTTTTGGTGTCAGCGCATGTTAAGGAACCGAAAGCGCCTAATCAAGAGGCAGCATTGTATGTAAAAATATTCAACTCCAATAATACATGCCTCATAAAACTTTGTAATATCCCATTAGATGACAAATTGAGATATGACGTCATCCCCGAATTGCAAAATTACTTTGTGTCATGGTCTGGACTGTTGCCAATGATAAACATAAACTGGGTTAAACAGCTGAGCTTCACTTACAAGAACTCCACACAGCTACTGCCCCTTCCGAGATCTGTATGTATCCCGTTTCACACCAGCTTAGTGCTTCACTCGATTAACACTTCCCCATATGCAAATTTCTACGCTGTACTGTTCAGACCCCTAGAAGACCCAAAATATTACTTGTTTGAAAAGATCATTGCCCAACCTACGTCTAATAACACTAACGAATGAAAGAAAACAACAAAACAATTATGTATGCATTATAACCCCATTTTTATTCCCCCAAATCAACAATATACAATTCCAATAAGCTTATGTACATCTATCTTCAACTAATAATTCATTGTACGACCAACAACTTCAAATCAAATAATATATTCCACTTATATTTCAAAACTAAGAACAAAACTACAGTAATAGTGCGCCACTCATATCCACTCATGTCCAAACAAAACACACAAAGATAATAACGAAAAATAGATAAAAACTACTCTACACACTACTAACTGCTAATCAACAATCCGTAAATACTATCATTGTTCCACATAAAAATGTTCCATGTAATCATTGATTCAGTTGACTATCCATCAAAGTTCCTACAGCTTGCAATAAACGCACGCACAGCGGGAGGCCCCGTGCGCCATCGGTCTATGTCCTCTCTCGAACCACGGAGCAATGCCATCCTCCCCCAACGCGATGGCACCGGCCATGCCGAAATCGGCACGCGTCAACGCGCTCTGGGGCACATCTCCTGAAACACCACATTTAGCGATATTAAATTACTACCTATATCCCGCATTATCAAATTATCGCGTTATCAAATGTTATGCGAATTATGAATAAGTGTACAACATATCTATATGTATAGTGTTAGAGATTAAGGCAAGACCCATGATTCTCAAAACCACGCTCGCTAAGTATGCGCTGGATTAATATTATGAAGATTTCCGCTCACCGCCGTGTAAATGGCGGTCTAATTGCGTGTCACGTATTGGACACACCGGAGTATGACATTAACCGAATTACTACAACCTATATGTTAAACACAACGGCCCCGTTCAAATACGACGTGGAACCGATGCATATGTTAATCAATTCATTTTGGACAAAGTATCATCGCTAACGTCATTATCTCCATGGCCACCGCCACCTATGCTATCTCCATCATCGGAGGTATCACTATCATGACTTAATTACTATGACTTACGTTTCCGGGTCGGGAGTTGACCTCGGGCGTCCAGTAGCGCCCTGACGTACTGTTCTTGTCTAGGGTCCTCTGCGTGGTCCAATGTGGCAGCCACAGGGTCCCGTGGGCGTTGGTCAAGCTCGGCGGGCTCAAACGTGGGCGTCGTCAGAGCTTCTAGCCACGACCACGGCTCACTGGGCGCCGCCAGGCTGATACAGGGACTACCGAGCTTTCCCCCGCACAGCTCCTGGAGCTCCCTCTCCAGTTCCGATGCGTCCATCTCCGTCAGCCTCGCGAACTCTTCGTCCACCGAGAACATAAAGCCCCCGGTGGACGCACGAGGCGGAGCAGATGCAGACCCGGAGGTAGCGGGAGCGCCAGCCGGCACAGGGGATAAGGGCGAGAACACGCCATCCCCCGTGGGATAGACGGCGGCAGCCGTGTTCCCCACGCTGGAGATGGGCGAGTAGGCAGGCGCAAGCACCTCCTCCTCTTCCATCGTGATGTCTATCGCCAGCTGCCCGCAAGCAGCACCGTCCTCGCTGCCACTGCGATCGCCATCAAGTCGTCCGGCCTGAAGACGCAAAACAAGCAACATATAAATACACACTCAACTTATGAATACACTAAATGTGAGAATTGACTACACTCAACTCCCCCGGTCTCCCTACTGGCTTCTCTCTTTATACCTGCCACGCCTATCCTAGCCTGTGTGCTCTCTAGACTGTAGCGGCTCTAGCCACTACGCCATGCCTCATTTTACCCCTCCTCAGAAAAAAAAATTTCCATAACAATAAGGAATGAAGAGATGGGAAATTTTGTTAAAATATAAGTGTGAGTGGATGGCGCGGAGCGCGGAGCGAACACACAGAGAAGGCAGGCGTGAGCATGGAAACTGTGATCATAAACAATTATACCAATGTATATAGGTAGTAAGGTAAATCAATACAATTGAAAATAGTTGGATAAACAATTGTAAACAAAATAAATAGAAATATACGTGCATGCATTATCATAACAATCCAAAGGGGTAAATTCAAATACATTGGATCATCATCGCAGCAAAAATACATAATCATAAATAAATAGAGACTAATAGTTAAGTTAACTTGACTAAATATGATAACTAAGAAGTTCATTATCATAACATGATTATCATGACAAGGTATCATAAATGTAAGGTAACTGATTCCACAAATATAAAGAGAGTGTGACTTATACAAAATTAGCGTATGATACAAACATGGTATATAAATCAACGCAAATGAAATAGACAGGTAAACAAAGAATTATCTTCATATATAGTTTTGCTAAAGAAGATCAATGACCAGCAGTTGATGATCAGTAGATTGTTGTCTGTGGAATCTAGGGCAGGCTATTTCTGGAGTAAAGGTCAGTATGCAGCGTCTTGGGAGCAGTTGCGGGATGTCCCATATCTGTGGATGTCTGGATGCAGTTGACAAGTACATGTTTAAGGTCATCTGTTGCCTCTAAGATTTCTTTGTTGTCATGTATATAGTTTGCCTGTGCATAATTGTATGCTTTAGCAGACTGTGTTGCACACAGGATTCATAGGTGCATTGTCAAATGCTAATCTGACTTGGCCATATCCTGGATTATGTATACTGTTTGTCTGATTAGATGTGAACATAGGCTGAATTCATTTGCGAAAACATGGGGACTGTGTCTCCAGCAATAGGTGAAGTATGCACTATGTTTTGTTGTTGGAAATTATTTAGATGACTACAACTCATCTTTGTCTTTTCAGTCTCCTGCTCATTCATACGATTGTGCCACGGCTTGGGAGACATCACGCTAGTTAGAGACATCACGCTAGTTATATTTTCTCTAGTGGGTTGTCCAACGTACTGTTGTGGGTTTGGCTGGATACTGGTCTATTGAATCCACGGTTTTCAATGGATGAATGTCCATAATTTAATCCATTGGATAGATGATTAGATGTGTGAAGATTGTACCATTGAACCAAGGATTTGTTTAAGAAACTGCAGCTGACAGTAGTGACGGTGATTGGCATACCTTGTTGCTGAGAGCGTGGAACATGTCTCCATACATCTGATAACATATCCAGTTGGTCGATGTCATTTTTGACAGTTAAAATCAAGTAGGTTTCTTCCTGGTGCTTCTATATAGATGTGCATCTCATGTTTCACTAAAAACATTTTACTCTTGAAATGTTACTGTTAAAGTCTGTAGTGCAAATAAAGCTGCAGACAACCCAATGCATATACTGCTGTTAGAGAGAGATATGTATGCTTATACATGATAAGTAATAAAATTAGGTATCATGACAAGTTATCATAAATATAGGGTAAACAGATTTGACAAATATATCCTAATAATAAGAAGGAAATGAGAAATATAATATAACATAGGTATACAAATAAGGCACATAATAATATAATGATCTAGTAAACGTGAGTTACTAGTAAGCACAATAATGAAGACAGCTAATAATATGATTAAATACACATGGCATCCAATGAGAATCACTGGTCCAGCATTCAGATAGGTAAATAGATTAAATTTTGCCGAAATCAGGTCAAGGAAGTGGTGATAGAATACAAGGCTGACAGATGAGCATCTGCTGATTAGTGGTGGTTACGATGAGCAGATGATAGATGTCTTACATCTAGGCTCAATGATATCTGAATCTGGTTGATACGTACCATTTGTTGACTTGATTTGAAACCGAAGAAGTGCTTGGTGTTAATTGTATTGATTAAGCACCGTGCGGTTCTTACAAGTTTTGATTTGTTGAAGCAAAATAATAGAAGTTGATTGATAATAGGAAAATCCATTTACAGTGTAATGGTGTAGTAAAATACAGTTTGTTAGCAACTGACCAACGGAAAAATATCGTAAACGATAAAAATGCAATAAATGTAGACCCTTACAGCATGCAGTGTTAGGCGTAATCGTGATACGGTGGTAGTTAACCTAAACAATGTGTGATTATCAGAAGGAGTTTTGGCCCGTGAGCCATTGGTAAAATGAAATCAAACTGTAATAACAAGTAATCCAGTTGCTGGTGTGATGAACGAGTGCCTGGAGTTAGTCATAATCTAACTGGGGGAAAAGTGTAGCATAAGTTGAACATGGCCTGTCAAGTACAATGACAAATTTCTGTTGTTTTTGTGTTGTTGCTGTTGTTGTTGTTGTCATGAATAATGACAAGTTTCTGATGTTGTTGTTGCTGTTGTTGTTGCTGTTGTTGTTGCTGCTGTTGTTGTTGCTGCTGCTGTTGCTGCTGTTGCTGCTGTTGCTGTTGTTGCTATTGTTGAGTTGAAGAAGATTTTTGTATGAAATTGCAGTAAGATGAACCATCACATAGTAGAGGAGCAATCTATAAAATGTAATTTACATTAGCAGTAACCTTCTTAGCTTCCAATAATTCACACAGCATAATTAAACATGTAAGTATCTCTGGCATATTGCGAAGTTGAAGTTTGAATCATTCTGCGTCCGTCAGATGGTGTTTTACAACTCAACATGGAAAGCAAGTGTACACCACATACATAAGGACACATATAGAATGAAATAAATGGTCTTAGACAAATGTCTGAGAATATCATCATACATTCATCCGTGTATCACAATATAAGATATAACCATTTAACTTCAAGGATTGATGAAGGGGAAATACTTAAAATTAGAAATATCAGTGCATGAATTAACTATGTGTTAGTCTTATCAGAAGTGGAAACATGCCTGTTTTATAAAATGCGGCTCCTATGTTCATGGATATCCATACACTAATGCAATTCATTTATAAATTTGTGAACAGCAACATTGAATTTAGATAATCTCCATCTTGCCTCGCAAAAGCAAATTTCTAAGCATTGTATACTACTGTGATAGCAATTGGCAAATGTACATGTATAGGAAAGTAATACTATTTATTATTACAAGATTCTGAGTGCATTTCAATCAGAAATATAAATTATGGTGTTGCACTGTAGATTGTATTGCAATTATCCATGATGAAACACCATATCTTTAAAGCGTATATCTTCTTTGGATCGGAATTTAGTCATATTGTGACATGATGATATTATGCAATATTTTCAATATTTATATCTAAAAAGATGTGATGTCTCGTTGTCATTACCGGTCTCTTCAGAGCACTCCAGTGTGTTATGATTGTAGTTGAAGCTTATTAATTGCTCCAATGCAACATCTATATGAAGTTGGTATGTATATCAGTCTGTTGCTGTAAATTGTAGATTCCTCCTGTGATTCCTGTGATGCTTCCTGGTACAATTGTGTCAAATTATCTTTAACAAATGTTGTTAGCTGGTGTAGATTTTCTAAGGGGGTGATTGACATTTAATGGTCTGCACGTGTTTAGCACGGGTAGGAGTAGCTGGAGGGAGGGATGTTAAATGGATCAAGCATTGACACATACATGTAGTGTGTGTATGGCTGTCACATATGAGTGTGGGAAGAAGGTGATGGAGGAGTATTTAATCTTTCCAAGACCTGTGTAGTGACGGGAGCTGGTGTGAGGGATGTGGGACAGGGAAAGAATGGGGAGGGAGGAGCATTTAGTATGTTCCAGATCTCTTCCGTTTCAACCAGAGCAGTAGCAAGAAGGGGGTGCATTAATTGTGGACCTGCTTGGATGGGGATGAGGTAGAGAGGGTTGGGGGAGAAGAGAGGGGAGTGGAAGGAAGGGTAGGGATGAGTGGGACATTTAAACTGCTCCGCACATGTTTACCATGGGTAGCAGTAGCTGGGGGGAGGGATATTAGAGGGATCAATCATTGCCATATTTAGTACATTTACTGTGTAAATGGCTGTGGCATATGATGATGGGAGGACAGTGATGGAGATGTATTTAATCTGTTACAGACCTGTATACTGACAAGAACTGGTTCGAGGATGTAGGGCAGGAGGAAGGATGGGAGGGAGGAGCATTTAATGTGTTCCGGATCTCATCTGTTTCAACCCGAGCAACGCCGGGTAAACAGCTAGTGTACTATAAATTGATATACACACTATTTTGCTTAACTTGCAATTGTATGAATCATGTAATCTAGTTCATGTTACTATTGTTGTTATGTGTAGAATTCACGATTATATGTATTATAGTTAAACTAGCTCCTAACACAGACCACTGCATGTTTGACATAAACTGTATTGTATACTCTTGATGTATGTTATACATATACGCGTGTTTTATTATAGATACTTGATGTACGATTGTTCACTGTATAATGTAAACCTGGATATCTTTAACCACTAGGAAGTGCCCATGCACGACAATCAATCTTGCCCTCGCATCTCATGAGCCATATTTCTTGTCACATAGGCATTCCATGGACTGACCCCTGCCCTTCTTACAATAACAGTCAATTAGTCCATGCCACCCGTATGCTATCATATGATCCCCGTCCATCTCATTTATCAATCATCCACGTGCCAGATGTCTGCTCATGAAAACCCAAGGTTCAATGCAGGACGTCAACAGGCACAAGCCGGAAAGATTACACAGTGACTCTTTGTTATTTTGAAGGAAATCCCCTAGCTTGTTTTTCAATATTATTGTAAAGTTTTCCAACAACATTGCATGTTTGATGTAATTGTACTATATTTGTGATTAATTTTGATAGTCTACATAATTATGTCCGCCTTACAATTCATTTACTTTTGATTGTTAAAACAAATTATTCCACTGCATGCTTTATTTTGATTATCAAAATCTAATTTAAATCGGTATATTACTCATGTCTGTTAACGAACCTCACCACTGCGTACTTGATGTGACTGTATTGTTTAAATAGAAAGATAGAAGTTATTATATGTTTAATGTAAAATCATGATTTTAGATATTGTAGAGTTTCCTATCATTGTAGTAGCCAACAAAGTACTGTATGCTGTGTATATGTATAATGAAATGACTTACACGCTATGTACACTACAGCTTGCGATTAGATACATGTTATAATCACAATTACGTTACCATAGACATTATGTAAATAGTACATGTTATATGTTTGATAGATACTGTAATTAATCCATGGCCCATAACATTGAATGATTAAAGTGATTTTGTACTGTACAATTAGTATATGCTATAGACGTGTACTTTATACTAGATGTTCGTTGTGATTGTGCTGTACTTTGTGAACAATTACAGATCTACGTGAATATGCCATAGACGTGCATTTTTTCGACATAACGCAACCGTGGTCTTAATGCTTGTAACTGGTTCATGTGACCAGCAAATTCGTGGCACAAAGGTTCCAATTTGCGTTATGTCTGCTAGCATTATTCTCGGTGTGTGCGTCATTAAAGGCCATATTCTTGTAATACGGCTAATATGTCCTTTTGAGAGGGGGAGGTAATGTAATGATACGAAAGAGCTGAGTCTGACTAGACTCATAAGCTCCGCAGGAAGCCTCACTCCTTCCGGCTACGCCTACCACACGCACACGCCGTCACGCTGGTGGCTAGTATATAAGCAAGGGAAAGCTTCTCTGAAGACACTCAATAAACAGAATAGAAACTCCTCACTGGTTCTGTTATTACTTCTCACCACACATATGTCCAAATCACACAGAACTCATTCTAGTCAATTCAATCTTGGCATTGTGATTTTACATCAATTGGACACACAGGGTTAAGAAATTGTCTTCAGATATATCTATTATGGTACAAATATATTTGCTAGTAGAGAGAGATATCATTGACAATATTAAGAGTGAATTCACAAGCATTAGGAAACACATAGCAGTGTTGGAAATTGACGGGGAAAATGTTGCCTGACATCTGGGCAAGTAACATTTAAAATCTACTTGCCCTGAATGAAAGTTACTTGCTTTGACAATATGCAAAAATGGTGAGATAGCATCTTAACAAAATAATTGAAATTGTTATATTGTGAAGAAAGTGACAATATACGCTATTGCCAGGCTTGTCCAATCACCACCTTCTCCTTGACAGCGTCGTCCGTTGGGGTGACGGCAGGCTACATACGCACGGTCCTGGGTTGGTCTTGCAGTTTGCCTCGTTGTGTACTAAGCTCTCCACGTACGCCCTGGCCTGGATTCCGGTTACCCACTGCCCAGACGGTGTTCACCTCTGGGTTTTCACGAGAGGCCTCCTCACGGGGAGGACTTCGCACCAGTGTTGACAAGCGTGTGCTTCAGGCGTCCCCCTCCACACAGCCACGCGGGTTAGACCACGAGAGGAAGGAAGGCCACCGGCCAACCTTGAGACAAGTGAATGAGGGCCTATTCCGAGGAATAGGTCGACAACCCTACTTGCTGCCCATCCAGCGTCTAGAGAGAACTGCCGCTATTCGGCTCATAACCAGTACAAGAGAGTACTGTTCCCTAATCCTACAGTGGCCATAATGATGAACAACAACAAAGCTTATCAAGGTTGTGGGGACATGGATTAAGTCACACATTTAGAACACCATAGCTGAAGGGGCGGCACCCAAACACATGCCAGTCTGATGCCAGCTTCTGTTTATAAGCAGGCGCACACCGCTAGGAGCTTGCCTTGAAATAAAACAGTGAAAGCCTATATCCATCTTCTAATAATGGTGGAGATGCGAAAAATTGGAAGCTGAGCAAAGCGGCGTGGACTTCGACTTTTTCATGAATTAAAAGCCAGCCGTGGACTTCAGGTTTTTTTTCCAGGTTTTAAATGCCCAGTCTGGACTTAGAGCAATCTTGTTCAGTCATGACTTCAACTTTTTCAAAATTAAAATGATGAGCAACAATTCCGTCTACCATTTCCTAAAATATAAAAGTGGACTTAACCGTTTGAGACAATAGCGGGACTTAGCGGAGTTGCAGCTGACAGGACTTGGAGAGTTTTCAAAACTAATGAAGCTTTTAAACAACAATTGGACTTGTGAAAGTTTCATCTATTCACTCTTATCCAACACTTGGGAAAATTTCATGCTCTTTTAAATATTCAACAAATGAACAAGGCAACGGTGTTTTAGAACATTCTGACATTTAAAGGGTTAAAAAGAATAGCAGGCGATTGTCACTAGTTGGCACGATTATACAGGGCCTACTGTTGATTATTATGGAGATTAACACTTGCCGTTCTACAACACTTCAAAAAACACAGTTGATGGCTAAGCCGTGCGAGAATTCTTTATCCAACAAATTTATTGGTGTTTGTGAGGTTTGCAAACAACTTATAATTTTACTTTTACAATCAGATTTAATTGAATTTTAATAACGAGGAACCTTTTTGTTTAGAAGAATGCACATTTATTAGTTGGGAAAATTTGCCACATGAATTGTCACAGCAAAAATCCACTGAAGAACAGGCTGGCAAATAATGCGCAGATCTGGCTTGCGTCTGTCAACACATCGTTACCCAGTGCGGAATGCTGATAGCCCATTGATGTTTGCAATTTTCTGAACAGATAATATTGTTGGTGAATAGGAGAATAGGATATTAGGCTGTACCATTATGAAGTCTGGTCAGTTATAATTTGTTTATATTTATGTTATAAATGTAGTAGTGAAAGTGTTTCATGGCCGTTACAAATGCATAATTTCACTCACAAAAATCGACTTTGAATACGTTTATACAGTAGTTGTGGTCGGTAATATCCTTTCAAGACGGTTAAAAAATCAGTTGCTGTATATACAGTACACATCATCAATAAGCGCAATTATACAGTGCTTACTGTTGATATCACAATGGCATCTGAGCCAGAGTTACTCCAGCAAGCTGCAAGCCTGGAGGGTGAGCAAGATGATATGATACCGCAGAATACATCTGACCCGACCCGGCGTCATGATGAATTGAGACGTAAACAAAGTGATGGGTTTGATAACATGAAAAATTATATGAAGAAGATGTTTGATGATCAGCAAGAGTATATGGATCACTTACTGCAGAGCCACCAAGCACATATGCATGTTTTCATGACATTGATCAAATCCATGGCGGCACGTTTTGATGGAAGTAGTCAAGTACACTCAACATCAACCCCGATCAACCTCAGGGGGGAGATCAAATGAATGCCCGACAGGAGGCAGACTGACCAAGGCACATGTCGATGATGGCAATCACAGGCAGGGGGTCCTCTTGCTCCAGCCTGTCAAGACCATGGCCACGTGCGGACGCCAGGCCAGAGCGTCAGATGCACAGCGGGATGGCGTCAACACCTGCGGGAACCGCCCAGCAGGGGGCCAGTGAAGTAATGGGATCAAGAGAAGGTGTAACAGTTAGCACGGCAAGACCAGTAAAGGAGAATGGTAGTATCATGTCGGTCACAACCGGCAGAGGGGACTGCGACGATGAGGAACATAGCTATTCAGAGTCTGAGTCACGCAGCAGTGAGTACAGCAGCAGTGATTCTAGTAGAGAGGAAGATAGCTATTCAGAGTCTGAGTCACGCAGCAGTGAGTACAGCAGCAGTGATTCTAGTAGAGAGGAACATAGTGGCGATTACAGTGATTAATTCACTGTGTGTGAATATGTAAATATTAGTTATATATTATTTTAGTTGCATGTAACCATATGTTAAATTACATACTCAGACAGAAGAGATTAGTTAAACTACCCTGCTGACATTTTTTCAACGAATCTGATTAATTCAGCAATAGCATGGCTATGTTATACACAATGGATATTTAAGGATCATTATGCGTCTATTTGGCGAGGTGAGTCATTAGCTTTTAATCTATATAGTAATATTTTTAACAGACCACTTTTCCCCCCAGTTAGAGCAGACTATAGCGAGGTTGTGTGTAACAGATAATTGATCAATAATTAGATGCAATTATACAGTATCTATTGTTGAGATTTAGAGGGAAATGGAATCAAGGATTTGAGCACGAGATTGGAGGGTCTATCGTAGAATTTTGCACGGTGATGTGTGATTGACACGAACGCAGTGAGTGTCAATCACACATCACCGTGCAAAATTCTACGATAGACCCTCCAATCTCGTGCTCAAAAACCATTCTATCATGACTAAAATGACTAAAATCCACACCAAATGAGTGTATGATTCGTTTTTATTTTAAAATAAATCATATCATAACGTTCTCATTGCCATATAACATTCAACATTCAAGTCACTAGTGCAGTCAATTTTAGCGCGCGGAGGAACTACTATGGCTGTAGTCTAAACTTATTATCTCAGCTACACGGAATACAGTGGATTACGTCTTGTTACGCCAGCGGCTGTATTGATATTGTGAGGAGATTAGACTAGCGCCGTGTTTTTTTTTCGCAGCGTGCTTTCCATCGCAAATTTGATATGTAGATGAGTCACCCAAAAGAAGGACTTCAATGATAGAAATTGGCGACATATGCTTTTGGAGACGCCCAGCACTAGACGATCCCAGACTTAATAAAAAGTTACAAAAATCAGAGAGGACCGTTACGGGTGATACGAAGAACACAATATCGAGTTGTCTTACAGGAAGTTCAATTGGGGAAAATTCTAAAAAAAATCCTGTCAGTATAAAGCAAATTGTCAGACCACGTTTGTTTGACAAACAATAGTATGTGTCCAAATAAGTATACCGTATCCCGTGCATAAAGGCACATGTGCCTATAACGAAAAAATCGCTATTTTGGGGGTCTCCCTTGGGTTATATTTGATCTCTGATATAGGCCCATGAGCCTTTATACGATCACGGACCGCACCCCCTCCAACACACAATACATATTATTTACCAAAAGTAACTTTCCTTGGTGTATATGTCATAAGATACGGTATAACGACAGACACAACAAAGTCGCATGGTAAACATCGGCATTCAATATCGCTCAGCTGTTTACATTTTGATGCATTTCTTTGTGTCAAACACCTTGCCGTGGGATTTGTCAATTTGGTTCTCAAATATCGGAATATGTAATTCATTAGTAGCATAATCCTAATAATCTGTTACGAATGCTTGTCGGAAAATCAAAATAACTTACTTATTTAGGAAGAATAAATTGCACATGCTTCCGTCTTAAGCGCATGCTCAGTAATTCAAATGTCCCGCGTCGTCTCGCTAAACAAGACTCGTGCTCGCATGCACCCGCCAAGTATATACGAAGTCGGGCTGAACGAGGCTAATGACATGTGGCGTGAAAACGAAACCAAAATCGACTACTGTCATTATAAATCGTTTGCTCATCACGCATCTTCCTCAGGCGATTTTAGATTTAAAAATGTAATCTCTCTCTTGAAACATGCTCTTAGTCTCTGTTATAGGCCCGTGGGCCTTAATATGAACACAGGGCGCACTCTAATGTTAGGCCCGTGCGCCTTAATGCGCATTTATATGGTACATACAATTCCTAAGGAAATATACAGCTGATTTACACAAAACAATTATTAGAAACTCCATGGCGACGGACGATGTTATCTGAATGTATAGCGACGTTGAAACGATGACGGAGTATGGATTTTCCGCTATTGTGGTTAAAAATGGTTAATCTGACTCACATTCTCCTTTAGTGATTGCATTACATGATGTGATGTACAATGCAATAGTACTGGAAATGTCACCACGAGATTGGAGCTGACACGCCCAAGACGAGATGTCCGGTGGCGAGGCGTAGATCTTATGACCAACCCTGAGGGTCATGGCGAGTGCACGAAGAGCGGTATGTTACCTGCTGTGGTTATGATACTCAGGTTACAGCAGCGTCTCGTTCAGAAATGTTGCGATACGGTGATATATATTGTCAAAGAAGCCAAATTTAAAAAGATCTCAAAACCAAATAATATTATATATGGCATTTTATGAACTTGTTAGAAGCTGGCGTATATGATTGAGGTGTATGGTATAAATTTGGAATGATGAGTGCGTTAGGGTTCTCCACCGATGTGGTTAAAATTGGTTGATTCAACGCACATCTCTTGATGATTGCACTCCAGGGTGGACTGGACAGTGTAAATGTGTCAGGGATGCCATCACGGAATCTGCGGTGACACGCCCACGGCAAGCTGCCCGGTGGCGAGCTTCAGGTTCCATGTCCAGCCCTGTGGGTCATGGCGAGTGCACAAAGTGGTCGTTACCTGCTGTGGTCATGACCTTCAGGATACAACAGTGATCACATTCTGGAAAAAAACTGTACACTGATACATGGACGCTGACGACTACAAGGTCAGAGCCTCTGACAGAGGATAATGACGAAATTAGACCCAACGGGAAGCTACAATTGAAAATTGCTGTAAAAGGAACATCAAAATAATCTCGATGGTTGACATCATGGAAAGGAGGAAATTATTTACAGACAGGAAATGAAAAACTATCAGCTATTAATGTTACTATATTATCCAGCAGCTGTATATACATGTGAAAATTATTCATTATATACGATTGACTACTGTCCTTTATGACCCGTTAAAGGGATGTGTGAGTTTGTTTTGTAAACTTTAGTTCGAGATACCCAGACATTTTTACCACAGTTGTCATCATGACAAAATGCAGGCATAGGGCCTTACAAGGATGGCAACATGGTTGGTGAGGAAATCACTGAACGTTACGGACGCCAAGTAGGCTGCTGGTTCCTACGAGCATGGTTGCGAAGATGACGATCCCAATTGCGGGACCAGTTGATACGATGACGCGGGGACCTGCTGCGTCTGCAAGGAGCATCATTTTCTCGTAGATTAAGGATGCCATCAGGGATGCCCGGCGGCAGCTTTAAGTGTAGGAATATACTGCTGGGGCCTGATGCCAGCAGTATTATCAGAGTCTCATGAGTCAGCAATCACGGGGGCCTCCGCGGATGCAAAAACAACACGTTGGTTGAGCGTGTGAATGCCGACGCTTCTGGTCTTGATTGATCAATTCTGCTTGAGGTGCTACGTGGAAGATGAGGATCTACGCTCCCAATTGAGCCGAGAGTATCTGTGGCGAAAGTTGTACTATTCGACGATGATCTACACCACGGACCCTGTCACCTTCTCCAGTCTACAATCGAGACATGGTGATTCGACACATGCGGCTATCAACTGGGAGAACAGCGGGTAGCAGAGCAGGAACAACAAAACGTTTGTGGACTTGAAAAATGTTAGAACATGGACCATATGATATGATGCGATTTTAATGTATAGTGTTAGATTCTCGTAATGTAATATGACTATGTTTGGGGCTGAGTTTAAATGCCTATTTAATTGATTGTTGTATTATGATTAATTTCAACTTCAACTTTGAGGTTATTTGTTTCGTTTTTTTTTAAGACACTTATTGAATATTTTATTGATGTTCAACTTATCATGTAATGGTTAGATAATGTTGATTAATAATGCGCATTGTATATGATATGTTCACAATGTATGCTATTTGTATGTACATAGAAAATGTTTTGATATGTAAAGGTGTGTCTTGCTTATGGTAATTGAGTTACCACACAGTGGTGAGTATCATGACTGGTGTATTTGGGTAGCAATATCTCCACTTTCCCTTCATGAAAGCCCTTGATATTGATTAACTGTTTTTTATTGATATTGATCTGTACACAAATCAATAAACGTAAGGGGGAAGATGTGGGGACATGGATTAAGTCCACACATTTAGAACACCTACCTGCAGGGAGCGGCACCCCAACACATGCCAGTCTGATGCAAGCTTCTGTTTATAAGCAGGCACACACCGCTAGGAGCTTGCCTTGAAATAAAACAGTGAAAGCCTATATCCATCTTCTAATAAGGTGTGTGTAGCCAAGGAAAACTAACCTACTCCAGTGCAACTTATACAAGGGGCTTTTTATAGTCTGCGACCATGCTACAATGAGTCGGCGCACTGGAGGCCTACTTTATGAGTTTTGCTACACACTCCCCAGTATCCATGTGGGTGCCCCGTTCTGCTTATAGGAAGGAGAAATCCCCATGGACACTTACACATTGTAATGGGGAGAAAATACTAAAGAATTGTATGTCATTTCACAACTTTATGAGTCAGCAATCAAGGGGCCTTGCGGATGCAAAAAAACACGTTGGTTGAGTGTGAATGCCGACGCTTCTGGTCTTGATTGATCATTTCTGCTTGAGGTGCTACGTGGAAGATGAGGATCTACGCTCCCAATTGAGCCGGGAGTATCTGTGGCGAAAGTTGCACTGCGACCAGCAGTGGTGCCTGAAAGTGGGAGCTGCGTCTATTCGATGATGATCTACACCACAGACCACGTCACCTTCTCTAGTCTACAATCGAGACATGGTGATTCGACACATGCGGCTATCAACTGGGAGAACAGCGCGTAGCAGACCAGGAACAACAAAACGTTTGTGGACTTGAAAAATGTTAGAACATGGACCATATGATATGATGTGATTTTAATGTATAGTGTAAGATTCTCGTAATGTAATATGATTATGTTTGGGGCTGAGTTTAATGCACATTTAATTGATTGATGTATTATGATTAATGTCAACTTCAACTTTGAGGTTATTTGTTTCGTTTTTTTAAGACACTTATTGAATATTTTATTGATGTTCAACTTATCATGTAATGGTTAGATAATGTTGATTAATAATGCGCATTGTATATGATATGTTCACAATGTATGCTATTTGTATGTACATAGAAAATGTTTTGATATGTAAAGGTGTGTCTTGCTTATGGTAATTGAGTTACCACGCAGTGGTGAGTATCATGACTGGTGTATTTGGGTAGCAATATCTCCACTTTCCCTTCATGAAAGCCCTTGATATTGATTAACTGTTTTATTGATGATCTGTACACGCAGGGGGGCCCCTAAAAAATTGGGGCTGATGAACTTCTGTTTTTGGGGAAACCCTAACCCCGAAAAAAAAGGAAAATAAATATTGG
>JAGTTF010006103.1:0-14858 GCA_019095985.1 Streblospio benedicti
AAATAGATATTTAGGCCTAAAAATTTCACGTGTCAGGTAAATTTGATTTGGCTGGAAAGGATCTATTAGACAGAGGAATCAAAACAATGGGAATCAAAGCAATGTTCAAGTTAACTTTTATGTTTAAGTTGTGTCAACCGAGTTATAATACGTGCGTTCAGTTATTCGATAGAATGGTTAAATTTGTTTATTATTATACGCTTCAGATCTCTGCGGGTACAATATTTCACGCGGTAAAAATATTTATAATGAATTGAAAAGTGATCTTTTTGAGAAATGCCATTTCAGATTCATTAGATTTCCCCTTGGAGTAAATACATGAAATAAGAGGGTTCCAAAATAGAGCTCTATGGTGAAACAGGAAGAACTTTGGTTATTCAGCATATATTCATTATATGTCCCATATTCATTATATGGGTGCCAGGCTGTTTACAAAAAAATTGAGTCCATTATAGTCTCAAATGAATATTAGCACTGCTTTGGATCTCAGGCAAGGATGACTTTAATGCAAAAAGTTAGTAAGAATTCACCACTAGGCCACGGCTGTACACATTCAATATATTGTATTTCTAACTCAGGATTTCTAAATGGAGCATATCTGTAGACCCAGATAATATATGTTTAGTCGCTGAAATCATAACAATAGCATGCTTATTTTTAAAATTCATGTGTTTAGGGTCTATGAAGAATCTTTCCAAACTTGCTAGAGTGACACCTAAGTTAAAATGCAATCTGGAAATAATACAAACATGAATTCATAAAAGCACCTTGTGACCCAAGATATGTCACTTGCACCTGGGTGTAGGGCAAAATTTGACGAGGTCTTTGTTGTCCATCGA
This sequence comes from Streblospio benedicti, assembly GCA_019095985.1. NCBI lineage: Eukaryota > Metazoa > Annelida > Polychaeta > Spionida > Spionidae > Streblospio > Streblospio benedicti. The sequence continues at coordinate 840 of JAGTTF010006103.1, forward strand.
AACGAGTTATTAGAATCATACAGTACAATGTACATGCAGATGTTCTTAACTGATGGAGGTAAATCAATCATACATTTTTACTGTATGATTGCAATAACTCGCTACAAAATGCTGTACATGTTCTTAACTGATGGACCGTACCTCCAATCTCACACGAGTATGATGAATATATGTACTGTTCAATCCACGTTTTCTTAATTCTACTTCCGTGTAGCATAATTTGATAAGAAACTTAAGTACCTAAATGAAATGTTGAGTATATATTATTGATTTATAATTATTTGTAAGAGGAGTTAATGATCAAATTGTCAATATGGTGTTAATGATGATTGAAAGGAGAAAATTCGCTTTTTAATATTTAGTTCATAAAGCACTCATGTAGCCAGTCCAGCGCGTATCGTTACACCGTTTCAGGTTTAGAAAGCGCATATCACAAATCTTACCGAATTGATACTAACAAAACTCACATGCAATAATATTTTTTTCTCAAATAAAAACATTTTTGACAAAACAATCGTTTAGTTTTTATTTCCCTTTCAAATTATACACATTACACGCTAATTTCATGTAGGTCTAACGCTCATAAATCTCACTCTACTTTGCGTGTTTTGATACCAGCAACTCGGCCAGTGGTCCGTGGGCTGTACTAGTCGACGCAAGGATACTATATTGACATACCAGTATTAATATACTATACTTGCTACAGTACTTTGCACCGAAAAATATTGGGACCGAGGATAGTATATTATGATATATACATATATATGCATATATATATATATATATATATATATATATACATATATATATATACATATATATATACATATAATATATATATATATTATATAGATGTGTAAACAACAGCAAACTGGAGAATAAACTTTATTTTTTTTCATGAAATACGTGGAAAAAGAAATAGTAAATTATTTAAAAACCTTGACACTACCTTATGCCTTAAGGTGAGTGTAAAAAAACCTCATGCACAATACCTGACCATGTGAAAGTTTGCAGATGGTCAATGAAGTAACAGTTGTTACTTATTTTATTCATTAATAAACAAAAGGTTGAAATCGGACACGTAACTAAAAATGAGAAGGCTTTTATTTAAAAACTGTTGTTCTTAGTAAATTGTTCACTTGTTTTTTCTATCATTATTGGTGCTTAACATCATTTTAAGCCTTTTAAAACTATAGTTAAGTATATTTTATAAAAAATATAAACATGATTTCAATGATATTGCATGACAATAAATTTGCAAACTATGTTAAACTAAACACAAATGATTGATAAGTAGGGTGAAAGAACAATACACGTAACGTTTCCATTTGGTGTAAGCATGCAACACAGCATTTATACTCGTAATTGCCAGTATTGGACAGTGAAAACATAAATAAACTACAAGACATGAATATATAGCAACTCTGTTAAAATCTTTACTTCACATGAATTAACAAAAATAGATCAAGACTTTTCATATGCATATTTTGACATATGAAATCCTATTCCACCAGCTATTTCATCATGATCTTTGTTCTGACCATAGTAGTCCAAAAATTGACCATCTGGATCAATTAGGTACATGATGATCGTATGATCCACCTGAAAAAGATTGTAGCGCAACTGTTAATATGACAAAGAATATTTGCAACAAGACATATATTCAAAGAATGAACACTTCTCTCATCTTGGGTTTCTTCATTCATGATATATACAAGAATTTTAAGATACCAACAGAAACCATTGGGACTCACATTTTGGCGAGACTTTCGCTCTTATCGCAAGAGCTTCTTCAGGCCGAATGAACAGTCCTTAGTTGGTCATGGGTGTTTAAATTACCAAGGCCAAAAGTCAAAGAGTCGTCTAATGACGCATACAGTGGTGTGAGTACAAAAACCCCAGTCTGCATCCCCTATGTGAGAGGGCTGTCAGAAAAACTGACCCGTGTGTTCCGTGAACACAGTGTAAGCACCTACCACAAACCTTTCAACACCATTAAATCCATGTTGCCCACTCCGAAGGACAAGTCTCCGGATGACTCTAAATGTGGGATTATATATGAAGTACAGTGTCCACAGTGTCGGTACACTTATGTCGGTGAGACCGGAAGAATGTTAAGTACTTGTATCAAAGAGCACCTGAACCCCAAGAGAGTGCCCACCGGCCAGGTGACCATAATAGAGACACGGCCATACCATCAGCCCCTGAGACTTCAAAATTGTGGCGCGTGAGGACTCAGAAATCCGTAGAAAGATCAGGGAAGCCGTAGAAATCCATGTACGGCGCCCTGAGATGAACCGAGACATCGGCTACGACCTGCCCCCCGTTTTCCTGCCACTGCTGTCATGTGACTGCCGCCGCTATGGCAGTCACATGACCAACTAAGGCCTGTTCATTCGGCCTGAAGAAGCTCTTGCGATAAGAGCAAAAGTCTCGCCAAATGTGAGTCCCAATGGTTTCTGTTGGTATCTTAAAATTCTTGTATAAGACATATATTATTGGAACATTTTTAACAATTTAAACATATCAAAAATATTCTTTTAATAAGTTCAATATACAGTTTATCTGGTATATAGTACATGGTCTCATTTTTAGAATTTTGTATATTCTTGAATGCTATTTGGTAATATTTCTGGATTTTACAGAATTTCATAATTTGTACAGTTTCTAAAAATTATCAATAGATATAGTAATAGAAAAAAAAACAAAATAGAAACAAAAATATATATATATATATATATATATATATATATATATATATATATATATATATATATATATATATATATATATATATATATATATATATATATATATATATATCATTAACAAAAATTATAAGAAACTGTGGTCTACAAATTTTTAAAAATTCAGTAAAAATTTAGAAATTTTACCAAATAGCAAACAAGAATATACAAAATTCTCAAAACTTTTTAATTTACTGAGAATAGTGAATGGAATATATTCATTGGGTTTCTTTTGTACTATGACAATAGCATTGATATTTTGATAAACCCATTCGTTTGTACCTTAGCAAAATATTTTCAACGTCAGACGGTCTTTATCAAGCATGATAAAGACCGCCTGACTGACAAAATCGAAAATTTTTGCTATAAAATATGGGTTCATCAAAACATCAATGCCATTGTCATAGTGAGAATTCATTTTGTTGACATTAAGGGCGTGTGGTACGTTCTAATTAGTGAGAATGTTTGTTAAGGGCGCGGTGTACGTACGATGTAGTCGTTGTCGTCGTCCTTGGGCCCCTCGCTGTAGTAGACGCGGTATGCCCGCGCAGCCACCGCCACCTGCTCCACCGAGCCCGTCAGACCCACCAACTTTGGGTGGAATTCTGCACAAAACAACGGTAAAAACGTCAGCATTCCTTGTACAGTGGAACCTCCAATTAAGACCACCTCTATAATAAGACCACTTTTTATGGTCCCAAACCTTAAAGCTACCAAACTTAACCTCTGTATAGAGACACCTATCTATTGAAACTAACTAGCACTGGACCTAAAGGTGGTTCTGATACAGAGGTTCTACTGTAAATATATGTTGAATATTCACCTGCTCAACAAGTTTAACATAATGATAATCAAAGGTGGGTTAAACACTACATTCGAGCCTAAACTTTGAAAGTACCTCCTCAATAGCTTTCAACCTTTCACAAGGTTTTCCTCAGTCTGGCGTCAATCCATCTATTTTTGGCTTGAAAGTAGTGTATAAACCCTAGACTTTGATGATTATTCCTAGTATAGTGTAATCAACTAGTAGATGCTTCAATCGTCGAAAAGAGACGATGTTCTCTCCAGATCCTTGATTATGATTGACGGCTATGTGCACTAGTTAGAAATCAGAGAAGAGTCTCCAAGTTCTAACAAAATGGCTGTGTTTTGCTAAGGAGATTCGCAATAATGCACAATTGTGATAAAGCTTTATCATTGTTTAATTTGGTCAACTATATATAGTTGAAGTCATTGTTTACTATAAAACAATATCTAATCTGTAGCCTATTTTGCATTAAGCTTGATATCACATTTTGATCAAGAAATCTCTTTTAAATTCTATGGAACAAGAGTAAGGAACAGGAAGGTGCGGCATGGCAGGGAGGCTGAACTTGTCGTGTGCTCAGTATTGCAATGTTACCTGTTCCATTTGTATACATGCCATAATATTATAAGAATATTTAGCATAGTACACATTGAGTGTTGCAATGTTTTAGTTTTGCTTGCTTTATCATAATTGGTAACATATTTACAGGAAGAAGAATACTTGCCGGTATGAACAGTACTATGGTAAAATATGCATTACTTAATAGTCTGCTCAAACATGACATGTATATAAGTATAGGCTGCACAAATATGGATGTTAAAAACTCGTTTCTGGTTGCTGCCTGTGACCGGGCCACACACCTTTAACGTATGCTGCGACTGCACTAACGTCATCCCGCGTCGGATCAACCGTAACAAACAGAGGTGTGATGTTTGGCAGGCGCTTGTCACCGTCTGAAACACAATGCGCACATGCAGTGTTTAAACCAAAGAGTAACCATAACTGTTGTGTTTAAACGTCCTCACTGCTGATAAAATGATCGAAGAAAAAGATGATTTGATTAGAATTTCTAAAATTGATTTAGCTAGAGAGTAGTTTCATATGAACCAATTCCTCATCAGAGTTCAAATATCCAAATATTAAGTATTGAATTAAGCTTACATAAAAGAATTACCACGTAATCATAAACCCATTATATAGTTTTGCTCACATCAACATATTACATAATGCGAACTCGACTAGAAGAATCTGTGATGTAGATCACGACTCAAATTCAAGCAACTGACCAATAATATCAATAACTTTTGCCATCTTTTCCAACTCGTCAGGACAGACATCAGGACAGTGTGTGAATCCGAAGTAGAGCAGCACCCACTGGCCATGGTAGTCTGAGCTCTTCCTCAGCACGCCTACAATCACACACATCTATACAGTCTCACACAATGTCATGTAAGAGACAACATTGAAAGCCACACCCAAGCCTTTCAACTCAAATGTAAATATTGCTGTGAGGAAGTGTTAGCAAACTCTGGGGGGGGGGGGGGGGGGGGGGGGGGGCCTGGCTGCAGCCCGCTTAGCACACTACATTAATATCTACTACTTTTCTAGAGTACTGATTAGATGAACACAAAAAGTGTACAACATTTTTAATCCTTTATGAAAAATGTCTACTGGGATTACAGTTTAATTATTACATAAAATGTGTTATCTCAACCTACTTAGTATTGATAATTTCTGGAGCATATTCTTGAACACGGCTATTTATATGGCGTGAATAAAAAAGACGGACTATACCAGTGTGATCTGTAAGTTCCCAGGCTCCACCCAAACTGGCTTTTCCCAGTGCTTTCTTCCGATCCTTCTGCCTTTCTAAAATACATATTGGGTATAGGCTAAAAAGTGTAATTTTTCATGTTTACAAGATTTAAAAGATTTAACAAATTTCTCATCTCACACTATGTGCATTTCATATATTCTAACATCTAAAAGAACTAAACTTGACTTAGGTCAGCCAAAGTAAGGCAAGTCCTATTTATACATTTTAATAGATACTTCAATTCATTATCGACAACTAGACACTAAACTATGTATTTGTTTACTAGACTTATACTAATGTTATATTTTTAACACATACTTCTTTCTTTTTCTTCTTTTGCTCGTAACATCCATGCTACAAAGCATCCACCAGCAATTATTGTAAATGCTGCCGTTTTCCACGTTATTGGCTGAAAAAAAAATACATTTTTGAATTACAATACAAGCTAGCATCACTAACGTTTAAAAACTGGAATGCCTCTACGTGTAATTACATTGTATTTCATATTTCTAAAAATTAAAAGATTAAAAAAAATCAAAAATCAAAAATACTATTACAACTATTACTAAGGGTCACATCATACTAAAATTCTAAATTCTAAATAGGGAAAAAGAACATTGTAAGCTGCTTACCCCTTTACCAACACCAGCCTCTGATTTTTTGCGTGGATCAAATTTTGCAAATCTTTTAGATGATGTATGTAAACCAAGACAACCACATCTATTTGGATTTGGGGTTTTCAAACGTTGAGCAATCTGTGCCTGTAAACAGGAAGAGTAAATCAGTGAAATGCAAGTGACACTTAGAAAAATTAATAAAAATTTGCTCATGTATCATAGGGCTAGCTAGTCACCATGAGCATGGGGCTTTAACTGTCTCAAGGTGTTGGACAAATCTCTTTAAACAATGTATTGGATATTGTAAAACGTTGTTGGAAACATGTAGCACGATTAATATACTGTGTAATATACATTTTGGTAGGAATTGTACAAATAAACGTTAATTTCCACTGTTATAATCTTTGCAGACCTATGTCATGTGAACTATTAGATGGATTATTTATCTGTAGTTAATTGATACTACAATAATATATATAACATATGTCTGGCGGATAGATGTACGTATTAAATTGGTCCACAACTTTGCATATATCGACAAAACACATGTATCAGACACACTATCAGATACTAAAAAAATTCTAATAAGACCTTCCCAGAATGTCGTCCTCATGTAGGATTCGAACCCACGACCTTTCTCAGTTGAGATGATAACAGACCAAGTGCGTAAGCTGGGGGTTACAGAGGAAACGGTTCAGCCGTGTAACATTTTAACAGCTGACTGCTTGGGATTGGGGGTATCATTCTGGTCTCTCATATTCGCTAGTAATGATGACTAATGACAATTAATGACATGACACAATGTATCCTGAAAAGCCAATAGATTCCCCTCACCTGACATGAAATAACGCTCTGCCGACGCAAAATATTTGCAATAGAAGCCAACTTATTTGCCATTTCCTATTTTATTTAGTACCCAGTTCAATAGATAACGTGTGTAGTCCGGATCAATTATTTTACATAATATATATTTTTAACAAACGTGACTAGGGTGAACCCCTCTTTGGGAAAACACCTTTCTGTATGACGTCAAACAATACTGTTAAGGATAGTGCGTTATAAGATCATAATCTGAGGAGTGGGATGCATTATGGATTGTTATTCTGATGTCGTTGTACCTTCGAGAAATGATCACCATTGGTTATTTGTTCATTATTTGTCCTATATTGTACTAAAACAGAAGGTGGCAGATAATAGCATAACCCCTAAAGAAGCCCCGAGTGGTATGAGTAGAGAGGTAGACCTAGTCGCTGTCAGGATGTTTTGAATAGTCTCTAAATTATAAAGTTCGTAACTGGAAAAAAGGTTGAGGTGTGCATGGACTCTTTATCGGGGTGGCATTAATTTGAGGTTATGTTGAATGCAATTCGAAAATGGGCAGACATCATAAACTCTATCTTCCCGTAAAAAAAACAACACTAGATCTACTGATAATTGAACAAGTATTTTTCTATTGATAAATTTAAAGTAATATCCAAATAACATTTAATTAAGTACTAGATAGACAATTTTTAATATTCATATGTTCGAGTTTGACATAATTATCAAAGGATAAATGTGAGTGTAAAAAACCTCATGCACAATACCTGACCATAATGAAAGTTTGCAGATGGTCAATGAAGTAACAGTTGTTACTTATTTTGTTCATTAATAAACAAAAGGTTGAAATCGGACACGTAACTAAAAATGAGAAGGCTTTTATTTAAAACTGTTGTTCTTAGTAAATTGTTCACTTGTTTTCTATCATTATTGGTGCTTAACATCATTTTAAGCCTTTTAAAACTATAGTTAAGTATATTTTATAAAAATATAAACATGATTTCAATGATATTGCATGACAATAAATTTGCAAACTATGTTAAACTAAACACAAATGATTGATAAGTAGGGTGAAAGAACAATACGTAACGTTCCATTTTGTGTAAGCATGCAACCGCAACATTTATACTAGTAATTGCCAGTATTGGACAGTGAAAACATAAATAAACTACAGAACATGAATATATAGCAACTCTGTTAAAATCTTTACTTCACATGAATTAACAAAAATAGATCAAGACTTTTCATATGCATATTTTGACATATGAAATCCTATTCCACCAGCTATTTCATCATGATCTTTGTTCTGACCATAGTAGTCCAAAAATTGACCATCTGGATCAATTAGGTACATGATGATCGTATGATCCACCTGAAAAAGATTGTAGCGCCAACTGTTAATATGACAAAGAATATTTGCAACAAGACATATATTCAAAGAATGAACACTTCTCTCATCTTGGGTTTCTTCATTCATGATATATACAAGAATTTTAAGATACCAACAGAAACCATTGGGACTCACATTTTGGCGAGACTTTCGCTCTTATCGCAAGAGCTTCTTCAGGCCGAATGAACAGTCCTTAGTTGGTCATGGGTGTTTAAATTACCAAGGCCAAAAGTCAAAGAGTCGTCTAATGCAGTGGTGTGAGTACAAAAACCCCAGTCTGCATCCCCTATGTGAGAGGGCTGTCAGAAAAACTGACCCGTGTGTTCCGTGAACACAGTGTAAGCACCTACCACAAACCTTTCAACACCATTAAATCCATGTTGCCCACTCCGAAGGACAAGTCTCCGGATGACTCTAAATGTGGGATTATATATGAAGTACAGTGTCCACATTGCCGGTACACTTATGTTGAACCCCAAGAAAAAATAAGTACTCGTATCAAAGAGCACCTGAACCCCAAAGAGAGTGCCCACCGCTGTAGGTGACCATAATAATCAGACACGGGCCATACCATCAGCCCCAGAGACTTCAAAATTGTGGCGCGTGAGGACTCAGAAATCCGTAGAAAGATCAGGAAGCCGTAGAAATCCATGTACGGCGCCCTGAGATGAACCGAGACATCGGCCCACGACCTGCCCCGTTTTTCCTGCCACTGCTGTCATGTGACTGCCGCCGCTATGGCAGTCACATGACCAACTAAGGCCTGTTCATTCGGCCTGAAGAAGCTCTTGCGATAAGAGCAAAAGTCTCGCCAAATGTGAGTCCCAATGGTTTCTGTTGGTATCTTAAAATTCTTGTATAAGACATATATTATTGGAACATTTTTAACAATTTAAACATATTAAAAATATTCTTTTAATAAGTTCAATATACAGTTTATCTGGTATATAGTACATGGTCTCATTTTTAGAATTTTGTATATTCTTGAATGCTATTTGGTAATATTTCTGGATTTTTACAGAATTTCATAATTTTGTACAGTTTCTAAAAAAATTTATCAATAGATATAGTAATAGAAAAAATATATATATATAAATATATATATATATATATATATATTAACAAAATATATATATATATATATATATATATATATATATATATATATATATCATTAACAAAATTATAAGAAACTGTGGTCTACAAAATTTTTAAAATTCAGTAAAAATTTAGAAATTTTACCAAATAGCAAACAAGAATATACAAAATTCTCAAAACTTTTAATTTACTGAGAATAGTGAATGGAATATATTCATTGGGTTTCTTTTGTACTATGACAATAGCATTGATATTTTGATAAACCCATTCGTTTGTACCTTAGCAAATATTTTCAACGTCAGACGGTCTTTATCAAGCATGATAAAGACCGTCTGACAGACAAGGTCGAAAATTTTTGCCATAAAGAGTATGGGTTCATCAAAACATCAATGCCATTGTCATAGTGAGAATACCATTTGTTGACATTAAGGGCGTGTGGTACGTTCTAATTAGTGAGAATGTTTGTTAAGGGCGCGGTGTACGTACGATGTAGTCGTTGTCGTCGTCCTTGGGCCCCTCGCTGTAGTAGACGCGGTATGCCCGCGCAGCCACCGCCACCTGCTCCACCGAGCCCGTCAGACCCACCAACTTCGGGTGGAATTCTGCACAAAAAACGGTAAAAACGTCAGCATGCCTTGTACAGTGGAACCTCCTATTAAGACCACCTCTATAATAAGACCACTTTTTATGCTCCCAAACCTTAAAGCTACCAAAATTAATCTCTGTATAGAGACACCTATCTATTGAAACTACCTACCACTGGACCTAAAGGTGGTTCTGATACATATGTTCTACTGTAAATATATGTTGAATATTCACCTGCTCGACAAGTTTAACATAATGATAATCAAAGGTGGGTTAAACACTACATTCGAGCCAAAACTTTGAAAGTACCTCCACGATAGCTTTCAACGTTTCACAAGGTTTTACTCGGTCTGGCGTCAATCCATCTATTTTTGGCTTGAAAGTAGTGTATAAACCCTAGGCTTTGATGATTATTCCTAGTATAGTGTAATCAACTAGTAGATGCTTCGTCGAAAAGAGACGATGTTCTCTCCAGATCCTTGATTATGATTACGGCTATGTGCACTAGTTAGAAATCAGAGAAGAGTTTCCAAGTTCTAACAAAATGGCTATGTTTTGCTCAAGAGGTTCACAATAATGCACTATTGTGACAAAGCTTTATCATTGTTTCATTTGGTCAACTATATATAGTTGAAGTCAAGTGCTTATTACTATAAAACAATATCTAATCTGTAGCCTATTTTGTATTAAGCTTGATATCAAATTTTGATCAAGAAATCTCTTTTAAATTCTATGGAACAAGAGTAAGGAACAGGAAGGTGCAGCATGGCAGGGAGGCTGAACTTGTCCTGTGCTCAGTATTGCAATGTTACCTGTTCCATTTGTATACATGCCATAATATTATAAGAATATTTAGCATAGTACACATTGAGTGTTGCAATGTTTTAGTTTTGCTTGCTTTATCATAATTGCCAACATATTTACAGGAAGAAGAATACTTGACGGTATGAACAGTACTATGGTAAAATATGCATTACTTAATAGTCTGCTCAAACATGACATGTATATAAGTATAGGCTGCACAAATATGGATGTTAAAAACTCGTTTCTGGTTGCTGCCTGTGACCGGGCCACACACCTTTGACGTATGCTGCGACTGCACTAACGTCATCCCGCGTCGGATCAACCGTAACAAACAGAGGTGTGATGTTTGGCAGGCGCTTGTCACCGTCTGAAACACAATGCGCATGCAGTGTTTAAACCAAGAAGTAACCATAACTGTTGTGTTTAAAAGTCCTCCACTGCTGATAAAATGATCGAAGAAAAAAGACAGGGTTATGATTTGATTAGAATTTCTAAAATTGATTTAGCTAGAGATAATAATCTGTAGTTTCATATGAACCAATTCCTCATCAGAGTTCAAATATCCAAATATTAAGTATTGAATTTAGCTTACATAAAAAAACCATTGGGACTCATTTTTTGGCCACGTAATCATAAACCCATTATATAGTTTTGCCCATCAACATATTACATAATGAGAACTCGACTAGAAGAATCTGTGATGTAGATTACCACTCAAATTCAATTGCAACTGACCAATAATATCAATAACTTTTTGCCATCTTTTCCAACTCGTCAGGACAAACATCAGGACAGTGTGTGAATCCAAAGTAGTAGGCAGCACCCACTGGCCATGGTAGTCTGAGCTCTCTTCCTCAACTGCCTACAATCACACACATCTATACAGTCTCACACAATGTCATGTAAGAGACAACATTGAAAGCCACACCCAAGCCTTTCAACTCAAATGTAAATATTGCTGTGAGGAAGTGTTAGCAAACTCTGGGGGTGGGGGGGGGGGGGGGGGGGGGGCCTGGCTGCAGCCCGCTTAGCACACTACATTAATATCTACTACTTTTCTAGAGTACTGATTAGATGAACACAAAAAGTGTACAACATTTTTAATCCTTTATGAAAAATGTCTACTGGGATTACAGTTTAATTATTACATAAAATGTGTTATCTCAACCTACTTAGTATTGATAATTTCTGGAGCATATTCTTGAACACGGCTATTTATATGGCGTGAATAAAAAAGACGGACTATACCAGTGTGATCTGTAAGTTCCCAGGCTCCACCCAAACTGGCTTTTCCCAGTGCTTTCTTCCGATCCTTCTGCCTTTCTAAAATACATATTGGGTATAGGCTAAAAAAGTGTAATTTTCATGTTTACAAGATTTAAAAGATTTAACAAATTTCTCATCTCACACTATGTGCATTTCATATATTCTAACATCTAAAAGAACTTAACTTGACTTAGGTCAGCCAAAGTAAGGGAAGTCCTATTTATACATTTTAATAGATACTTCAATTCATTATCGACAACTAGACACTAAACTATGTATTTGTTTACTAGACTTATACTAATGTTATATTTTTAACACATACTTCTTTCTTTTTCTTCTTTTGCTCGTAACATCCATGCTACAAAGCATCCACCAGCAATTATTGTAAATGCTGCCGTTTTCCACGTTATTGGCTGAAAAAAAAAAATACATTTTTGAATTACAATACAAGCTAGCATCACTAACGTTTAAAAACTGGAATGCCTCTACGTGTAATTACATTGTATTTAATATTTTTAAAAATTAAAAGATTAAAAAAAATCAAAAATCAAAAATACTATTACAACTATTACTAAGGGTCACATCATAGCTCTTTAGTATTACTAAAAATTCTAAATTCTAAATAGGGAAAAAGAACATTGTAAGGTGCTTACCCCTTTACCAACACCAGCCTCTGATTTTTTGCGTGGATCAAATTTTGCAAATCTTTTAGATGATGTATGTAAACCAAGACAACCACATCTATTTGGATTTGGGGTTTTCAAACGTTGAGCAATCTGTGCCTGTAAACAGGAAGAGTAAATCAGTGAAATACAATTAAGTGACACTTAGAAAAATTAATAAAAATTTGCTCATGTATCATAGGGCTAGCTAGTCACCATGAGCATGGGGCTTTAACTGTCTCAAGGTGTTGGACAAATCTCTTTAAACAATGTATTGGATATTGTAAAATGTTGTTGGAAACATGTAGCACGATTAATATACTGTTTTACTGTTAGATGTTGTGAGCATTTTGGTAGGAATTGTACAAATAAACGTTAATTTCCACTGTTATAATCTTAGCAGACCTATGTCATGTGAACTATTAGATGGATTATTTATCTGTAGTTAATTGATACTACAATAATATATATGATATGTCTGGAGGATAGATGTACGTATTAATTTGGTCCACAACTTTGCATACTCTATTTCATCGACAAAACACATGTATCAGACCACTCCAAGTACTAAAAATTCTAATAAGACCTTCCCAGAATGTCGTCCTCATGTAGGATTCGAACCCACGACCTTTCTCAGTTGAGATGATAACAGACCAAGTGCGTAAGCTGGTGGGTGACAGAGGAAACGGTTCAGCCGTGTAACATTTTAACAGCTGACTGCTTGGGATTGGGGGTATCATTCTGGTCTCTCATATTCGCTAGTAATGATGACTAATGACAATATTAATGACATAATTCATAAATGACACAATGTATCCTGAAAAGCCAATACTCACCTGACATGAAATAACGCTCTGCCGACGCAAAATATTTGCAATAGAAGCCAACTTATTTGCCATTTCCTATTTTATTTAGTACCCAGTTCAATAGATAACGTGTGTAGTCCGGATCAATTATTTTACATAATATATATTTTTTAAACAAACGTGACTAAAGGGTGAACCTCTTTGGAAAACACCTTTCTGTATGACGTCAAAACAATACTGTTAAGATAGTGCGTTATAAGATCATAATCTGAGGAGTGGGATGCATTATGGATTGTTATTCTGATGTCGTTGTACCTTCGAGAAATGATCACCATTGGTTATTTGTTCATTATTTGTCCTAGATTGTACTAAAACAGAAGGCAGCAGATAATAGCATAACCCCTAAAGAAGCCCCGAGTGGTATGAGTAGAGAGGTAGACCTAGTCGCTGTCAGGATGTTTTGAATAGTCTCTAAATTATAAAGTTCGTAACTGGAAAAAAGGTTGAGGTGTGCATGGACTCTTTATCGGGGTGGCATTAATTTGAGGTTATGTTGAATGCAATTCGAAATGGGCAGACATCACATAAACTCTATCTTCCC
>JAGTTF010006103.1:14958-25431 GCA_019095985.1 Streblospio benedicti
GAGATTACCAAGCGGCTGTACCTCCCGGCCCAACCGGGTCGTCTCGCCGCTCTAACGGTTCGAGGAGGGAGGGGGTGGTTTTTAATATTGCCTCTCTAAAGAGAGCTACGACTCTAAAAAGCGAACTACGTAATACACGCTCGACCATTCTTTATAGGTCTTCACCATCTCGTTAAACTCTCTAACTACGTTACCGAAGAACATGTCTAACGGCTCGAGCGGTGAGTTGGGGTGCGGAGCCATAGCGTCGTCTAAAATCGCTAGGGAAGCCAACGTTTTATTAAACGCTATTTCATAACGCTTTCGGACGTTAGCTAACACGTACAGGAGAGCCTCTCTATCGGGGTCACGAGCGTGGACGTCGGTCATGGCTAATGCGCGCGCTCGTGTGACGGCGGTCTCCGGGTGCTACGGGTGAGACGCACGCTGAGCAGTCTAATCCTAGCTTCTCTCGTTTCGTAGGGATTATCGGGCTATTCGTACGGGACACCACCCGCTCGGGCGCGTGATTAATGGCTTCTTACGCGTAGCCCCGTCGCTTGCGCTAGCGACTCGACAGGCGTGATTTATGGCTTTTTACGTATAGCTCCAGTCGTCGGTGAGCGGTCGACGCGTGATTAATGGCTTCTTACGCGTGTCGCGTGCGCTAGCGACTCGACAGGCGTGATTTATGGCTTTTTACGTATAACTCCAGTCGCGTGCGCTGGCGGGTCGACAGCGTGATTAATGGGTTCTTACGTATAGGTCCAGTCGTCGGTGAGCGGACGGGTGGTGGTCTGCTTCTCGCGTGTCGCGTGCCCGCTCGGGCGGCGACACCGGGGCCGACGTAGCGCTCCGGCGACCCCGTGGCTTTATCGAACGCGGTACCGTCGGAGCGCTCCGACGACCCCGGGCGTAGCGCTGCGACGACCCCGGGGCTTTATCGAGCGCGGTGCCGTCGGGCGCTCCGACGACCCCGTGGCTTTATCGAACGCGGTACCGTCGGCTCCGACGATCCCGGCGTAGCGTCGGCGAGGCGCCGACCCGGGGGGTTTATCCCGCTCCCCGCGTCCCCGGGCGACCCCGACGGCGCCTTCCCACCGTCTTACGCTCGCGCCCCGGCCGCCTTCCCGCCGTCTTCGCGACCCCTTCCCCCCCGCCTTCCCCCCCGTCTTCACGCCCCGCGCTTCACGACCCCAGTCTTCGCCTTCCCGTCTTCGCCCCCCGTCTTCGACCCCCCGGCGACCCGCCTTCCCCGTCTTACGAGGCGATCCCCGGCCGCCTTCCCCGCCCGCCGTCCCTTCCCCCCCGTCCCCCGTCTTCCCCGACCGTCTTACGACCCCCGTCTTACGACCCCAGTCGACGCCTTCCCCGTCTTACGAGACGATCCCCGGCCGCCTTCCCGCCTTCCCCCGTCTTCTTCGATCCCCCGGCGCCCGCCCCGCCTCCCGTCTTCCGCCGCGCTCCCGGCCGTCCCCGCCTCCGCCTCGCCTCGCCGCCCTCCGTCTTCCGAGGCCCCCCGGCCTTCCCGCCCCCGCTTCGACCCCCCCCCGATCCCCGCCTTCCCGCCGTCTTCCACGTCTTACGAGACCCCGCCTTCCTAGCCGCCTAGCCTCCGTCGACCCGCCCCCGCCGCCGCCGCCGCCGCCGCCGCCGCCGCCGCCGCCGCGGAATTTCTTTGGAATGTTAATGAGTTAATCCTATAGCCCCTTAATTGCTTTTTCCTTACTTTTTTTTGGGGGTTATGGATATCCATCAAATAGGATATGAGCCGTAATGCGGAGACCCAGATTACGTTGTCAAATTTGCCACTTCTTTAGGGACGGTGCAATATTTAACAGGCAGGGGCGACCGGTGCATATCGAAAAACTTGTCTGAAAAAAAGGTCTTGTCCCCTAGCTGATGTGATGAAAAAAACTGATGTCCCATGACCTCTATTCATGAAAAAAGTCTGCATCCCCTCCATGAATATTCGTGTGATTAATTTATACCGATCCGCTCACGTCGAGACGGGACTTCAGCAGCGGAAAAAGTACATGTTCCATGCCCAACGAGAATGAAAAATCATCCGGTCCCCCTATTTTGCACCTTGAAAAAAGTACCCGTCCCCCTACGAAATGCACCGGTCCCCCTCCCTGATAAATATTGCACCGTCCCTTAATTATTATTTTTTTCTTGGAGGCCGTGGCCATCAAATTGTTTTAAATTATCATGTCTCATATTGAATTTGATCTAAATTCAGGCAAAAACACTTAATAATACTCTCTTAAAGCATTAGTTTTTCAAGGATTATAACCATTAATGGTCTTCAATGGCTCAGTGGTTAGAGCGCATGACTTGAAAACGTGATATGCCACCAAAAAACTATCTCTTAAAGGGATTCTATTGCAAGAAAATGCCTTCACTTTGGCACCTACTTCACACCGAATCAAATATCTGTATATATACCACACTAAACCTTGTATTCTTTGGTTGTTTCTACAAGGACATATTACAATACCATTATGAATTATAAAGTAAAGAAAAGACACACTTATTCATTTATGAATTAATTTTTCAAGACAAGTTAGTTTAATCTGGCACAGTGGCCTGCTGTCCTTCAAAAGGGGGGGGTGTTTTCGTGTGATGTCATATATATCTTCTTCAAAACATACATGGGTACTACAATTAGGCTGCGTGTGAATTGTAAACATAAATTATCTAACCAATTCTCATCTGCTGTAGGTGTCTCTCAGGGGGACACTCTTAGTTCAAATATCTTCAAGATTTTCATAAATGACATGTTTGAAAATATGCCAGACACTGAGTCTCCAACCCTGCAAAATATTCCCTTAAAATATCTTATGTATGCAGATGATGTGGTAATTATGACATTATCACCCGAAAATCTGCAGAAACATATCAATATATAGGGTAGAAAAATAAACTAAAAAGTAGGGATTGACACTTCACACCAAAAAGACAGAGGTTTTAAATTTTAATTAAAAAAAAAGGGGGGGGCTGATATCTACTAAATTTATGTAGGTGAAACAATTTTAGAAAATGTGACATCATATAAATATTTAAGCCTAAAAATTTCACGTGTCAGGTAAATTTGATTTGGCTGGAAAGGATCTATTAGACAGAGGAATCAAAACAATGGGAATCAAAGCAATGTTCAAGTTAACTTTTATGTTTAAGTTGTGTCAACCGAGTTATAATACGCGCGTTCAGTTATTCGATAGAATGGTTAAATCTGTTTTATTATACGCTTCAGATCTCTGCGGGTACAATATTTCACGCGGTAAAAATATTTATAATGAATTGAAAAGTGATCTTTTTGAGAAATGCCATTTCAGATTCATTAGATTTACCCTTGGAGTAAATACATGAAATAAGAGGGTTCCAAAATAGAGCTCTATGGTGAAACAGGAAGAACTTTGGTTATTCAGCATATATTCATTATATGTCCCATATTCATTATATGGGTGCCAGGCTGTTTACAAAAAAATTGAGTCCATTATAAAGTATCAAATGAATATTAGCACTGCTTCGCATCTCAGGCAAGGATGACTTTAATACAAAAAGTTAGTAAGAATTCACCATTAGGCCACGGCTGTACACATTCAATATATTGTATTTCTAACTCAGGATTTCTAAATGAATGAGCATATCTGTAGACCCAGATAATATATGTTTAGACGCTGCAATCATTACAATAGCATGCTTATTTTTAAAATTCATGTGATTTAGGGTCTATGAAGAATCTTTCCAAACTTGCTAGAGTGACACCTAAGTTAAAATGCAATCTGGAAATAATACAAACATGAATTCATAAAAGCACCTTGTGACCCAAGATATGTCACTTGCACCTGGGTGTAGGGCAAAAATTGACGAGGTCTTTGTTGTCCATCGAAACAGCCAGTTATTAGAAATCATACAGTACAATGTACATGTTCTTAACTGATGGACCGTACCTCCAATCTCACACGAGTATGAGGGCAAACATTGACGAGGTCTTTGTTGTCCATCGAAACAGCGAGTTATTAGAAATCATACAGTACAATGTACATGTTCTTAACTGATGGACCGTACCTCCAATCTCACACAGTATGATGAATATATGTACTGTTCAATCCACGTTTTCTTAATTCTACTTCCGTGTAGCATAATTTGATAAGAAACTTAAGTACCTAAATGAAATGTTGAGTATATATTATTGATTTATAATTATTTGTAAGAGGAGTTAATGATCAAATTGTCAATATGGTGTTAATGATGATTGAAAGGAGAAAATTCGCTTTTTAATATTTAGTTCATAAAGCACTCATGCGCGTGTCGTTACACCGTTTCAGGTTTAGAAAGCGCAAATCACAAATCTTACCGAATTGATACGAACAAAACTCACATGCAATAATATTTTCTCAAATAAAAACATTTTTTGAAAAACAATCGTTTTAGTTTTTATTTCCCTTTCAAATTATACACATTACACGCTAATTTCATGTAGGTCTAACGCTCATAAATCTCCATTTCTTGTGTTTTGATGCCAGCAACTCGGCCAGTGGTCCCGTGGGCTGTACTAGTCGACGCAAGGATACTATATTGACATACCAGTATTAATATACTATACTTGCTACAGTACTGCACCGAAAATTGGGACCGAGATAGTATATTATGATATACATACATATGCATATATATATATATATACATATGCATATATATATATAGCAAATGGAAGCTACGAGAACAGGAACTACCGTTACCAACCAGACTAAACTCAACTGGATTATGGGTGAGCGATGATACAAGCTGTCCCAATGTTATGCTTATGGGAGAAATTGCGCAATACATTTTGAACGCACATAGCTCAATAAAACTTAAGACTTCAGCAATCTCACTTACATACATCACAGATAATATATTTTCCTTTCGTTCGATAGTAAAATATACTATAAACCATCACATTTAGTATATTTAATTAAGTTGAAACAGTGAAATCTTTGCATGATCATAAAAAGTCTACTGACAATATCAGCAGGCGACGACAGGTAAAAAACATCTCACAGATATATTGGATCATATCTCTCTTATACATTGTCGTATTAATATATAATTTTGATGGAAATCATCTGCAGTAAGATGCGATTCCATTCATATATATAAGTCTATGTAATTGTTTTAACTAAATAGTTTAATTTGACCATTAATCACATCCATCGCCACGTCTAACACAGCTTCGGCGTTTGCTGTCAAATGTATTGCCTATTACTCGATTTTGTCCAAATAGGACTCGTTGCTATATATTTTATTATTCATTATGATGAAAATAAGAAAGCGAGTCAGTCTTCAGAATGTGTACTGTTAATATGAAAACGTTCGGATGAAAATCATATGAGCTACTAAAGGATTATTGTTCTATGTTTACTCGAATCGACTGACTAGACTCACGCCATTTTCTGGTCTGACGAAAACGTGTTGGTTATGATCAGTGATGGCTACCTTCGCGTTAAGTACCCATTTAATATTTAAAAACCTTGACACTACCTTATCCTTAAGGTGAGTGTAAAAAACCTCATGCCCAATACCTGACCATTGTGTGTTTCAGATGGTCAATGGATAGGGTTGTTACTTCTTTTATTCATTAATAAACAAAGTTTGATTCCCGGACACGTAACTAAAAATGAGCAAACTTTTATTTCTAACAGGTTGTTCTTACAAACTGCTCCGTGAAGTACAAAATAGGTTCAGGTCGGTGATAAGTTTTTTAAAACTATCAATGCCGTATATTTCAGCCAAAATATGCTCATGATTTCAATGATATTGCATGACAATAAATTTGCAAACTATGTTAAACTAAAGTCAAATGATTGATAAAAACTTGGAAAAGAACAATAAACCAGACATTTCCATTTGGTGTAAGCATGCATTGAATCATTTATACTCGTAATTGCCAGTATTGGACAGTGAAAACATAAAATAAACTACAAGACATGAATATATAGCGACTCTGTTAAAATCTTTTTTGGACTTCACATGAATTAACAAAAATAGATCAAGACTCGAGACCATCTGCATATTTTTTGGACATATAATCCTTTTTCTTGGTATCATTTAAACATGATCTTATAACGGTAAAAGCACCCTTAAGCAAAAATTGACCGTGAAGACTGTTAGGTACATGTGTGATCCAACTGAAAAGATTGTTGGCATTGCTATTTTCTATGACAAAAATAGACATCTCACCAAGACATATATTCCCGAGAATGAACTGTGTTCATCAGAGGTTTCTTCATTCATGATATATACCAAAATTTTAAGGTAAAGGCAGAAACCATTGGGACTCACATTTTGGGAGACAGCTTTTCCAGCTCTTATCGGAGAGAAGATTTTCAGGCCGTATAGTACAGTCCTTATATCCTGGTCATGGGTTTATTGATATTTCCAAGGCCAACATTCATAGTTTGAACTAATGATATTTACAAAGGTGTAACTATTTCAAAACTGGTTTGCTTCTAAATGTAACGAGGATGTCAAAAAAACGACCCTGGTTTGTGTTCCGTGAACACAGTGTAAGCACCTGTCCTCGGACCTTTCCACACCATTAAATCCACGTTTGCCCACTCCGGGCGACAAGTCTCCACACCTCTAATGGTCGTGCATATGAGCACAGTGTCCATGTTGCCGGTACAATGTGTCGGTGAGACCCAGGCCGTTAAACGTATTCCATAGGACCGAACCCAAGGTGTGCCCACCGCTTTTCGTATTGAATGTCCATTGATTATAAATACTGGCCCATACCATCAGCCCCCAGAGACTGCAAATTGCGGATGGTGAGGACTCATGTAATCCGTAGAACGCACGCGCAGCATACACGCCCTGACCCACATGGCCAATAACCTCACAATGTTTGAGAATTGTTCTATGTTCAATCAGTCCTACAATCCTGCCCCCGTATTCCTGCCACTGCTGTCATGTTTTTCCGCCGCTATGGCAGTCACCTATACCACACCATAATTAATTCGATTAACACACACATTAAAATTGAACAGTGCTGATTGTCTCTGAGACAAATGGTTTCTGTCAATCTCTTAAAATACTGTACCTCATTTACTATATTATTGGAACATTTTTAACAATTTAAACATCTCAAAATGACTTTTAATAAGTTCATGTCATGTTTTGTCTGGTATATAAGACTATCTGAAAAGTCTCATTTTGGTACAATTTGTATATTCTTGAATAAATACTTTGGGACATACATTTCATATATACAAGTTAGATAATTTTTGTACAGTTTCTAAAATTTGTCAATAGATATAGTAATAGAAAAGTAGAAGCAAATATATATATATATATATATATACTGCTATATGCTGCTATATATATATATATGCTCTTATATATACTGCTCTACTCTCTATATATATATATATATCAAATAGCCTAAATATAGAAAACTGTGGTCTACAAAATTTTAAATTCAGTAAAATTTAGAAATTTTTACCAATAGCAAACAAGAATATACAAAATTCTCAAAACTTTTAATTTACTGAGAATAGTGAATGAATATATTCATTGGGTTTCTTTTGTACTATGACAATAACATTGATATTTTTGATAAACCCATTAAGTTTACCTTAGCAAATATTTTTAACGTCAGGCCGGTCTTTATCAAGCATGATAAAGGCCGTCACGACAGGCTAAAATAGAAAATTTTTTGCCGCCAAAGCGAAAATGGGTTCATCAAAACATCAATGCCATTATTGTCATATTGAAATGCGTTTTGACATTGATATTAGTGCGTTCGCTAATTGGTAGAGAATTTTTGTTAAGAGGCGCGGTATGCGTGCGATGTAGGAGCACAACAGTTAAATCTTGGGCTTCGCTGTAGTAGGCAGCGGTATGCCCGGCGCGGCTGATGCTGGCACCTGCTCCACCCGAGCCGACAGACCCACCAACCGGGTGGAATTCTGCACCCAAACCTGCCATCAGCATGTACTTTGCAGTGGAACACTCCTATGGCAGGCCACCTCTATAATGCAGCCACTTTTTAGCAGTGCCTTTGCTGTCGACATGCTCTGTATAGAGACACCTATCTGTGATGAAACTACCTACCACTGGACTAAAGGGTGGTTCTGATACAAATGTTCTACTGGCAATATATGTTGAATATTGTGCTGCTGATCAAGTTTAATTTAATGATAATCAAACATGGGTTAAAAACTACATTCGAGGCAAAACTTTGAAAAGACCTCCGATAGCTTTCAACCGTTTCAAAAGGTTTTACTACTGGCGTCAATCCATCTATTTTTTGGCTTAAACTATTATAAACCCTAGGCTTTGATGATTATTCCTAGTATAGTGAATCAACTAGTTGTGCTCACGAAATGGCGATGTTCTCTCAGATCCTTGAATATGATTGTGACTATGTGCACTATTACATGGCAGAAAGTTTCCAAGTTCTAAGCTGGCTATGTTTTCCTCAAGGGTTCACAATAATGCACTATTGGAAAAGCTTTATCATTGTTTCATTTGGTCAACTTCAAATAATTACTGGACTCAAGAGCTTATTACTATAAAACAATATCTAATCTGTATCCTATTTTTGTATTAAGGCACTGAGGTCAAATTTTGATCAAGAAACTCTTTTTAAATTCTATGGAACAAGAGTAAGGAACAGGGAAGCAACCAGCATGGCAGGGAGGCTGAACTTGTCGATGCTCAGTATTGCAATGTTACCTGTTCAATGATGAATACATACTCAATATTATAAGAATATTTAGTCAAAGTACACATTGCAAGTGTTTTGTTTTAGTTTTTGCTTGCTTTATCATAATTGCCAACATATTTAAAGGAAGAAAGAAACATGGAATGAACAGTACTATGGTAAAATATGCAAACTTAATAGTCTGCTCAAACATGACACATGTATATAAGTATAGGCTGCTGAAATATGGATGTTAAAACTTCGTTTCTGGTTGCTGCCTGTGAAGGGCCACACTTTTTATATGCATATTTGTGCACTCACGTCATCCAGCGTCGGATCAGAACAAAAAGCTCCCACTGCACAGGGTTCTTATTTTTCCAGGGTTTTCAGGGGTATTTTTGATATAAAAACGTGTCGTTTTTCCAGGGGATTGAGCTAATTTTCCAGGGTAGTTATCTTCGATAATAATCTAATTGTGGTAATTCTTGAATTCAAATAAAAATATAAAGAGGAGTGCACACCTTACACAATGTACTTGAAATAAAAAAATTGAATGTTTTATTCATATAATCTTACCGAAGGTGGTAACTTACCTTCGGAAAGATTTTATATGAATAAAAACATTCAATATGACCAACCATGAACTCAATTTCATACTTTCGCTCTTATCGCAAAACTTCTTCGAGCAATGAACAGTCGTTATTGGTCATGTTCATTTTTCCTAACCCTCTTAGTGCTTTTCTGTTGAGATTTTTAATGAATGAAGACCCCCAAGATCCGTGTTCATCGTTTAAAAATCATAATATTTCCCTGCAGATATATATCTCATCGTGCAAAGAGGATTTCACGACTATGGTTGCAAAAAGTATATTTGTTGACACTGACTGCCTTTACAAGTCTTACATTGAACATCTTATACATCCGTCAATGTGTTCGATTTTGCATCCGTTGACAACTATGATCAACATATCCATTAGTCAAGGCAGTGTGAATGATCAACCCGTGAAAGCCGACGATGCCCTCCGTGCCACGACCGAGAAATTATTTCACGTAAAAATACGTCTTCGATGTTGACGGTTTTGACTGTATTTCATGGTTTTTAAGAATTATTGCTGAGTCTAAAATAATAGGAATTTCAACATGCCAATTTGGGTACGTGCATAAAATCGCATATAGTTTCAGATTTTCACCATTAGGTTGTCATTTCACTTGATCTTTATGTCAAAAACATTATCTAAACTAACATCGTAAGCAATTTGACAGGCTGGCATCAGATTTTAAACTGCGTAGTATCACAGCTTATACTAATCGCAGCAACATTTGATTTCGGCTACAAACCAAACACAGCATAAATCATCATATCCCTTTAATGATACATGTTGACTTACAATATTTTGCTCTATAAACGCCTGCAAACATCACGATATATAATGTCAGCCAATCATCTTTGCGAAGTCCGATTGGAATGTGAATCGTTTCGGACGACATATTACTTCTTCGTCCATCCACACTTGATCAGTAGTTTGCCAATCGTCTTTCTTGTCATCGGATTATAAGATATAAGTACTTAGAGATGAGGCACGGGGAGATGAATAATATTAAGATTTTCGAACAAAAAATATAACAAGCTGGCCAGCGCCATGACAGTGCCTTACCGAGTGCAGAAAACTAGGTTGGTGATCGTTGATTGGTCAAAAACACTATGCAGCCTCTATCAAGCACGAAGCTTTATGTCAGATTCATAAAGGACCGCATGGTATTGAGGCTGGTTGCATGGTAGCCTAAATCTAATGTGTTTTCAC
>JAGTTF010006104.1:17131-31039 GCA_019095985.1 Streblospio benedicti
GGAGTGACCAATGCCACTGACCACATTTAAATGTCTGCTAATTACAGACCGCGTCTCACCCAACAGCCTTTATCCTTCCCGGTTCTATGCTAACTATGCAAAAACAATGAACAAATTTCAACTTTCTAACTTTTTACTAATTGAAATAGTCAAATGACACTTTTTTACTCAACATTCTAGCGATCAACTACAGTTTTAACGGCAGCTATACGAACTACAGTTTTTTTTTAATATTTTCCAATAATGTTGTATTCTACACAAAGATTTTAAGCAGACTGAGAAAAAACAATAATTTCACAAATATTTACATTTTCATTTCATGACACATAATATTTCAACAGTTTGACAAAACACATTCTTGTAGGTCTCCAGTTTGCGGGTTCATTGCAGAATATCCAAAGCATGAAAAAAATGGTCTAGAAATACATTGTGGTTACCATGCATTTACGTAAATAGGAAAATTAACACAAGAGATATCTACAAAACATTTCTTGCTACATAATAAAGCGTGTTAAGGATTTAAAGATGAGCTACATAGATGTTTTAACTGGAAGTCCTCGATTAACCAGAGGTGATGTGCACCAAATTTGTTTTAGTGACTCATTTTTACATTTGCATGACGTTTACAATTTGCGGTAGCGATTTAAGCTATTTATGCACAAATGGCAATGTTCTACCAATGGTGATGCCCTACGGTGATACTTCTCAACAGCTTTAAATCATGTTTTTATTGAAGTTATGATGATGCGTTATTCTGATTCTGTGTTAATCAAGACATCAGCGTTGAGTTGCTTATATCAACAGTTCTTTACCGCAGTGTCGTGATCGTCAGAGTCAGGACTAAAACGTACACACAGACTGTCACGGTTGAACGCCATTAAAATGTGTCCATCTGTAGTATCTCTATTCAACAATCATCATTTTCTACATAATATTTCTACATTACATTTATCATACATTTGAGTCTCACGTTTTAATAATTCTCGTAAACACAATATTTATATATTTTCAAGAAGATTCATGTCATGCACATACTAAAATACTACTATTCTACACTATACTAAAGTCATAGCACACAGTGAGATACGTTTTATACTACATTTGAGTCTCAATATTAGAATGGTCCATAACTATTTACAAAAGATGATGTTAGGTAGTAACAGTTAGATGATGTTGAGTAATAACCTTGAGCTCACTTCTTGGCATGCACAGTCATATGGTGCTTTTCCAAGCTGCCTCCTTGTGTAAATGATTTGTGACAAATATGACAGTAAAATGGCTTTTCACCAGTGTGTGTGCGCTTGTGCATCTTCAGATCAGAACTTTGAGCAAAACATTTCTCACACTGATCACACTTGTATGGTTTCTCTCCCGTGTGAGTGCGCATATGACTAACAACAGCAGACCTTTGAGAGAAACTTTTATCACAAACTCCACAACCGTAAGGTTTCTTGCCAGTGTGAGTTCTCATGTGGGTTTTCAGATTTCCATTTTGACTGAATGATTTCTCACACACTGTACACTGATGTTCTTTCTCCCCAGTGTGGATTCTCATGTGGCTGGTCAAGTTGCTACTTTGACTAAAACACTTGCCACATTGACTACACTCATAAGGTTTCTCCCCAGTGTGGATTCTCATATGATCTTTTCAGATTTCCACTTTGACTGAATGATTTCTCACACACTGTACACTGATGTTCTTTCTCCCCAGTGTGGATTCTCATGTGTCTGGTCAAGGGGCTACTGTCACTAAAACACTTGCCACATTGACTACACTCATAAGGTTTCTCACCAGTGTGGATTCTCATATGGGTTTTCAGATGTCCACTTTGACTGAATGATTTCTCACACACTGTACACTGATGTTCTTTCTCCCAGTGTGATTCTCAATGTGGACTTTTTTTCTCATATGCTTTTCAGATTTACTTTTGACTGAATGATTTCTCACACACTATACACTGATATTTTTTCTCCCCAGTGTGTGGTTTTCTCATGTGCCTGGTCAAGGGTTTGCAATCCTTCTGTCACTAAAACACTTGCCACAATCAGTACATTTGTATGGTTTGTCTTGTGATTTCAGAGCGTCACTTCCGCTGACCAATTTCTCCTTCAACATTGACTTCTGTTGCTCATCACTGTGGTTTGCCATTGTAATCCTTTTTTGTTTCTAATGTGATACTATTAAAAAGGCTCTGTTCAATGTAATACTATTTGATACACCAATGAAACAGTTCCAACGTAATATTTTATCCTTGAGAGGGCCTTGAAGTATTCCACCTCTGTATTTACAAAGTCACTGTTTCTCACATGAATTCTTTTTTTTCATTTCATTCAATCAATAGAAAACTGATACACAAAATATAACCTTATATATAATTTTGTGTTCTAATTTTGCTACATTGACTTCTGTTGCTCATCACTGTGGTTTTCCATTGTAATCCTTGTTGTTTCTAATGTTATACTATTAAAAAGGCTCTCTTCAAAGTTATACTATTTGATATATCAGTAAAACAATTCCTAAGTAGTGTTTTATCCTTGAGATAGTCATGAAGTATTCCACCTCTGTATTTGAAAAGTCACCGTTTCTCACATGAATTCTGTTTCTCCTTTTTCATTCATTAGATAGAAAACTTATATAAATAATATAACCTTATATATAATTGTGTTCTAATTTTGCTATATTTTTGCATAACAAAACAAAATAAGAAAAGCATCATTATGATTTAATACTTTAATGTTAAATTTATGTTTTTACAGTAATATTTTTTTAACAAAATCAACATTAATATAAGACTAACAAGCCAAATTTAACATTTACAGTTTTAGTCACAATGCAAACTCCATCAATGCGACATCCTTTTTCTATGGACATAGACAAGGAGAAATCATGATATGTTTATCAACATGAAGTCTGGTAAGAGGCGGTCTGTTTATGTAGGTTCATTCTTGTCTCTTTATTTCTTTTTTTTGGCCCGGGGGGGGGGGGGTCACTAGCACAACACACACAGGATGTAGGATAAGCTATAAATTAAATATTGACCAAGTATCAGGCTGAGATCGCTATTTGTAGATTATAAAGTTAGTTTTATCACATGTCTCCCACATTGGCATGTATTTTTACTTACAATATATGAGGCTTTAGACTACTTGGGATCATAGAACAAGACACATAAAAAGAACCACCTCGTAACAAGACGATTCCTCGCCAAATCTCCACTACACAAGGCAAGTGCATGTTCTATTTAAGCAGTTCCTGTATTCGTCTAATGAGGCAGTTTGATCGGGGACTTAAACAAGGACACAATTAATGGTAGTACAGTAAAACTGACAAATAGGATAACCTCTGTAAAGAGACCACCTCTATAATAAAACTTTTCTTTGTGATCTTAAATCCTTTGTATGGAGACCACTGTATAAAGTTTCAAATGAAGAGACCACCTCTGTATTGAGACCACTTGAGGGCTTGCCTGGGTGGTCTCAATAGAGAGGTTGTACTGTCCTGCCAGACCTTGTGACCACCTTGTAGTACAAGTCACTCAGTGCACGATATTTAGGTTAATAATAAGGATGTCTGAATGTCACACAAAATGCTTAATACCCGATACAGGGAGGGTTAGAAGAGGTCAACAATTCACATACTTCTTTTACCTTTTCCTCCATGTTTTTTGTAGTTATGTCCTGCCTGGTTTTCCTGAAAGTTTTGCTTTTTTTAAAATATGACTTTAATTGAATAATATACATGTATGTTGCACGAGGCATGCAATGAAAGTTCCTAGATACAGGACACACTTCATTCTCAGATGAACATCAGTGTCATGCTTGATTAACAGGCTGTTTCAAATTTTTAAAAATATTGAAACAGTCTGGGGTGAGGCCCAGATGTCTGCCAGTGTATAAAATGCTTGGACAATTTGAGATTCATGATGGTCTGGTTTTTTTTTTAAGATTCAGGACTTGAAAAAATGGTATCATATAGGTGGTCTCTTTATAGAGGTGGTCACTATTAGAACCTCTCTATTAAGACCACCTAGAGCCAGAAGTCTATAAAGTCTGAATAGAGAGGTGGTCTTTTTATGGAAGATTGGGACTGCAGAAAATGATCTTATGCATACACGGTCGTGGCTTGAATTAGATGATTTACCGTAGTCTATGATAATGAGTGTTTTAGTTTTCTCATTTACTTCCCCAAACTACCGGTGTTCAAACAACAGGACAAATCGACCGTCGGGAGAATTGGAGGCCAAATGTTGAAAGGCGCAAAATTGTGTGACACAAAATCATGATTATTTCCATGAAAAATCAACTGATTGTTCAAGTTCATAAATGAAATTGATATTGATGATGTTTGAACTTAAAAATTGCTAAAAACGGAGCTTTGTAACTTGGTATACAGCGGAACTTCTGTATTAGGACCACCCTGGCCCTGGCAATACAGGTGGCCTCAAGTTGGTCTCTTTATGGAGGTTTGGGATCATTAAAAATGGTCTCATTACAGAGTTGGTCCCAATTTATGGAGGTTTGGGTTCGACTGTAGAAAAATGGTCTGTAACCAGTGGGTTACAGAGGTGTCAGAAAACCGTTTGTTGTCAAATCGGCGGAATGTTTCACTTTTTATTAATTGAGGTTCGACTTTGTTTGCCGGCTCTTTAACCAGTGGGTTGTCACGTGTCAAAAAATAAATTGTTAAATCAATATTGTTGTTTGAACAATCGGCGGAATGTTTGAACAAGTCCAACATATAATGATAATGACCAAGTCGGGGGAAGATGTTTTCGGCTTTTACAAAAGAAGATACAATTATCTTTGACCAGAACACATCTATAATGGGACCAGAGTGTGAACAGACCACCTTTGTAATGGGACCATTTCTCGCAGAACAAAACCTTAAAGCAATACTGGGAACCTCTATTACAAAATCACCTCTCTATTGAGATCACTCGAAGTCAAAAGCCGTATTTAGAGAAGTTCAACACTATTTTAAGTACTTGATTGACGAGGAGATCCAATTAAACCCGGTCAGCATAAGCTATAACTTAGAAGGGAACTTTATGTAAAGTCTGCTTCCCGCGTATTCTTCAACTAAGTTTAATCAATGGAAGTCATAATCTAAATCTATGTTTACAATAAAAATATAGAATATATATCATTATCATGATATGAATGATAAAGATGAGTCTGATATATTAGTAAAATAGAATATTAGCTAAAACTACTAAATTTAAACCGTATTACGTATTTTCTGAAAGACTAAACAAAGAAAAGATAACTGTGTCATGCATGTTTCATGCTTAAGTTTTGATTTTTTCATCAGTTAAAAAAAATATCTTAACTAACTTATAAAATCTATGCTAAGCCGATAAACTTCTCAATTGCTATCGTTTAGTCAAAGGCGTTCTCACCTTTATCTTTCATTTCTAACCTTTTAGAAACCACGACTTAACTTTGTAAAATTATAGACAGAAGGCACAAGATACATTATAAACAGAAAGCCATAACTCCGTACATATGGGTTTCTGCTACAAGCTATAACTTACGGGTTCTAACTGTATTTGGCTGGTATATATATATTTAAGATTTCTAGGATTTTTGGAAAATGGACGCAACAAGTGTATTTCTATATGTGGCCCTAACCTAACATGTGTTTGTAACCTATATACTGACACCCATGTGCTGGGTTTCCCACCTCAGTGGACCTTTAATGTGTATTAAATATGATGATTTGATGATTTTTTGGGGACAACTGTGGGGTCGCGACCTCTCTTGGGGTGAGGTGTTTATTGATATTGCCCTCCCAGGAGCTATTGTTAACATGGTAATGTAAGAGCACAGTAGAACCTCTGTATTGGATACCAGCGACTACGACACTAGACCAGTACGACACGAAAATATAGAGCGATTACGACATGAAATGTAGGAGACTACGACACCAAATGTCAAGGAGATTACGACACCATTTAATAATAATATATATTATGTAGTAGTATTTTATTTAGCATTAAGTACATTTATTATTATATAAATTGTATACGTCCATTTAGAACACTCATCACATTCAATTGCAAACTGATATAGTCCAACTTTTAAATTACATTTAGTGCACTTATCCATTTAAATGAATTTAAAATCAATTTAAATATGGTTTATAAAGTCGTGTTTTCTAAATGCATTCCCGCCTCAAAATAAGGACAATGGGCTTTATATAGTGGAGGATAAAGTAGAGGATTAGCTGAGAAGGATTACATATGTACGCTAGTGTAGGCTAAAGAAAATCAGATTAAAAGAAAACAATAGACAGGATTACATTAACGTCTAATAATAGTATTAGTTTATGTGATTAATTCATAATCTGCAAATAATACATTGAATAAATTGAGATATACATTATCTGCGTTAAACACTGTCCGATAGTCACAATGCAAACAGTATGTGTCGTACTCGCTCGCCGTTTGCTGTCGTAGTGGTATGATTTTTTGAGAAACATCCTTATTATTAACCTAAATATCTCGCACTGAGTGACTTGTACTACAAGGTGGTCACAAGGTCTGACAGTACAACCTCTCTATTGAGACCACCCAGGCGTAGCCTCAAGTGGTCTCAATACAGAGGTGGTCTCTTCTCTTTGTAAACGTTTACAGCGGTCTCTATAGAAAGGTTTCAGATCACAACAAAAGGTGTTATTATAGAGGTGGTCTGTTTATAGAGGTTGTCCTTTTTTGCGGTTTTACTGCACTACCATTAATCGTGTCCTTGTTTAAGTCCCCGATCAAGCTGCCTCATTAACCTCATATATTGTGAGTAAAATACATGTCAATCTGGGAGACATGTGATAAAACTAATTTTATAATCTACAAATAGCGATCTCAGCCTGATACTTGGTAAATATTTAATTTATATCTTATCCCCGGGATCTTATCCTACATACCGTGTGTGTTGTGCAGGTGAACACCCCCCTCCCCCCCACCACCGGGCCAAAAACTTGATAAAGAGACAAACATGAACAATGATGAACTTCTATAAACAGACCGCCTCTTACCAGACTTCATATTGATAAACATAACATGGTTTCTTCTCGTCCATGTCCATAAAATAGGTATGTCGCATTGATGGAGTTTGCATTGTGACTAAAACTGTAAATGTCAAATCTAGCTTGTTAGTCTTATATTATTTGTAGATTTTGCTAAAGAGATACTCCTGTAAAACTATAAATAAACATCAAGTATCAAATTATAATGATCCTTTTCTTATTTTGTTTTGTTATGCAAAAATATAGCAAAATTAGAACACAATTATATGTAAGATTATATTATATATATATAAGTTTTCTATCTAATGAATGAAAACGTAGAAACGGAATTCGTGTCAGAAACGGTGACTTTTCAAATACAGAGGTGGAATACTTCATGACTATCTCAAGGATGAAACACTACTTATAGGAATTGTTTTACTTATGTATCAAATAGTGTAACTTCGAAGTGAGCCTTCTTAATAGTATAACATTAGAAACCAAAAGGATTACAATGGAAAACCACTGTGTTGAGCAACAGAAGTCAATGTAGCAAAATTAGAACACAATATTATATATAAGGTTATATTTTGTATATCAGTTTTCTATTGATGGAATGAAATGAAAAAAACAAACAAAACAGAGTTCATGTGAGAAACAGTGACTTTGTAAATACAGAGGTGGAATACTTCAAGGCCCTCTCAAGGATAAAATATTACGTTGGAACTGTTTCATTGGTGTATCAAATAGTATTACATTGAACAGAGCCTTTTTAATAGTATTACATTAGAATCATAAAGGATTACCATGGCAAACCACAGTGATGAGCAACAGAAGTCAATGTTGAAGGAGGGATTGGTCAGCGGAAGTGACGCTCTGAAATCACAAGATGAACTATTCAAATGCACTGTGTGTGAAATGTTTTTAAGTGACAGTAGCACCTTGAGCAGCCACATGAGAATCCACACTGGGGAGAAAAAATATCAGTGTATATTGTGGGAGAATTCAATCAATGGAAGTGGAACATTAAAAATCCACATGGGAATCAACACGGGGAAGAAAAAATATCAGTGTATAGTGTGTGAGAAATCATTCGATCGAAGTGCAGACCTGAAAACCCACATAAGATATCATACTGGTGAGAAACCTTATGAGTGTAGTCAATGTGGCAAGTGTTTTAGGGTCAATGGCAGCTTAACTAACCACATGAAAATCCACACCGGAGAGAAAAGGTATCAGTGTATAGTGTGTGAGAAATCATTCAGTCAAAGTGGAGATTTGAAAGCTCATTTGAGAACTCACACCGGTGAGAAACCTTATGAGTGTACTGAATGTGGCAAATGTTTTAGTGTCAGTAGCACCTTGACCAGCCACATGAGAATCCACACTGGGGAGAAAGAACATCAGTGTACAGTGTGTGAGAAATCATTCAGTCAAAGTGGAAGTCTGAAATCCCACTTGAGAACTCACACTGGTAAGAAACCTTACGGTTGTGGAGTTTGTGATAAAAGTTTCTCTCACAGGTCTGCTGTTGTTAGTCATATGCGCACTCACACGGGAGAGAAACCATACAAGTGTGATCAGTGTGGCAAATGTTTTGCTCAAAGTGGTCACCTGAAGATTCACAAGCGCACACACACTGGTGAGAAGCCATTTAATTGCCATAGTTGTCACAAGTCATTTACACAAGGAGGCAACTTGAAACAGCACCATATGACTATGCATCCCAAGATGTGAGCTGTTGTGACGGAAAATGCTTTCATTAAATAGGTATAGAGTATTTTAGCAATGGTAGACAAATTCTAATATTTCATCAGTGGGTGATTTCAAATTTCACTTCATATTGCTTATACAAAATAGTGGGAAGACATTTTACCTGTTTAACATATCTGACATAAAATATGTGTTGATTAAGGCTATGGAACAGATTAAGGCATCGACCATTTGATCTCAGGGGGGTGGCCAGCAAAAGTATTGAAAAAAATAACACAAGGCTGAAAATTGGTGAAAAAAATATTAAGGTTTCATTTGGCTAGAAAAAAAAATAATTGTCAAATATGCCTTTAAACAGCTTCATACTGCTTTTAAAAAAATAATTGGGGTTCAGTAATCTAAAAAAAAAAAATAATTAGATGTCAAATTTCATGAAAAAAATAATAATTGAAGCTATGGTGAAAATAGCTAGCCATCCCCCTGAGATCAAATGGTTGATGCCTAATTGTGGTGGAATCTGCTTCCATGTAGAGAAGTATCACCGTAGGGCATCACCATTGGTAGAACAAGGCGATTGCATATGGTTTGTGCACAAATAACATAAATCGTGATCCCAAATCGCAAACGTCCTGCAAAAGCAAAAGTGAGTCACTAAAACAGATTTGGTGCATTTGGTGCATGTCAACCTCTGGTTAATCAAGACTTTCAGTTGAAATATCTATGTAGCTCATCTTTAGAATCTTTAACAAACTTTGTTATGTAGCAAGTATTGTTTTGTAGATATCTCTTGTGTTCATTTTTCAATTTATGTAAATGCATGGTAACCATTTCATAGACCATTTTTACATCCTGTGGATATTCTGCAATGAACCCGCAAACTGGAGACCTACAAGAATGTGTTTTGTCAAACTGTTGAAATATTATGTGTCATGAAATGAAAATATTTTTTTAAATTATTGTTTTTTTCTCAGTCTGCTTAAAGTCTCTGTGTAAAATATATCATTATTGAAAAATATTAAAAAACTGTAGTTTGTGTAGTTGTTGTAAAATCTATAATGTATGTTAGAGTAAAAAGTGTCCTTTGCCTATTTCAATTAATAAAATTTTAGACAGTTAAAGTTTGTTTATGTTTTGCTATAGGGTCAAGTTAAAATTACACAGTTAGTTGTTCATGGAGACAAGGCAAAACTTTCAACAGTCTAAACAGATGTATCTTTATAAACGGTTCAAACAAAGTTTTGCCTTGTCTTTTATACTGTAATAGTCTCTTTACACCCAGAAGCTTTTCACATGTTTTTATTAGAATAACGATTTTCCCCTTCAACTGATTCCCAAAGCCCCACAGACAGTCCCGAATCATGTGCATTTGAAAATCATTTCTGTGTTTGCAAATGTCAAATTCATGGAGCAAAAGATGATGCTACGTTTAAAAATCACGTCTGACGAGACAATTTGCCAATTACAAAGGGTGTCATTTACTCACCAAAGAACTTCACAATAGATTTACTTACATTTCACAGATCAAATGATATTAATCTTTGTAAAATATTGCATGTGCAATAGGGCTTAGGAGAGATGAATGCATAAAAGTATCGTCTTTGGCACTCAAAAGATCAAAAGATTTGACAGTATTTGGGACTTCATTAGAACCACAGATTAGTTAAACTGTGAATTGGGCCACCTTTATGAAGAGACCACCTTTTTAATGGAATGATTTTTTTTAGTTTTAAACCTGCATAACAAGATGATGATAAAACCTCCATAAAGAGACCAACATCTATTGAGACCACTTTTCATTAAAATCTAATCATGGCCTTGATACAGAGGTTCTGCTGTAAAATGCATAAGGCTCACACGTGTTTTGGATGACGAAGAGATTTTTTGTGAGGAAGACTTTGATGTAAAATAATGCAAGAGATTTGATTTGTGATGAGTTTTGATGTGAGTTTTTTGTGATGTACAAAGTGTGTTGTTGTTTGATAAGGGGGCATTATGTACAATGGGGACAATGTGTTATTGGGTATTCACGAAACATGTTTTTGTGTGTGGACTGATGTTTATGAGCACAGTAATAGTAGGGAAAAACAGCTCATTAATTTGGTTGTTATTTTTTTATGTTTTCATCACTTTGAGCTTTGGAATGGAAAAAAAATATTCATTTTATATGTTTAAAGGTTTTTTTCTGTGAACAACAACATCATAATGTTAAAACTCTGTTCATTTTGTCACAAATCGTGTTTTTGTATTTTCCATCTACATAAACTAATGAGTTTTGATAAGTTCAACAGTTATCCTAAAATGGGGTGATGTTGAAAAATCCGTATTTTTGCAGCTGCCGTCTAGAAAAATAAGCATTTACAAAAGTGCGCTTGTTTGACCAATGTCCATAGCAGACAAAACAGTAGCTTTTGATTGAACACAAATAAATAAACGTCCAAACACGGATTTTCTCTCAGACGCCATATGTGCCATGATGGACAAAGCATGTGCAGTAGAACCTCCAAGTAGGACCATCTGTGTAAAGAGACCACCTCTATAGTAAGAGTATTAATTGCAGTACCAAGTATAAAAATAGAACATTGTGAACCTCCATAAAGAAGACCACTTCTCTATTGCGACCACTTGAGGCCAGTGCTGTGAGTGGTGTTTACAGAGGTTGTACTGTATGTGGTATGTCTGGACAATGGGTGTACACAGGTTAATCAGGTATGAGGGTTCACCTCCCATATGGCAGATGTCTGTGGATTGTCTATTGAGACCACCAGAAAGTCCTTGCTTTTGTGAATCGTCGTTTTTGCTGCTTAAATCTCTGACTTGTCACTTCGGGCGTTTTGTAAATCCGAGGACGCCAGATTTATCATAATTATGGGCCGGCGTAATTTGCTTGAACGTCACCCAGATTCACTTTTAAGCTGCAATAAGATAGATTCACCTGATTCTATCTTGTCAAAGTAAAATTCCCAATGAACCACTTTCGCTAAATTCACCTGATTCTATCTTGTCAAAGTGAATTTCTACAAAGAAACGACTTTTCGAAAGACATTTCTACAAGATTTTTACTATTCATCATTCTAATCTTTACCTCTGTAAAGTGACCACCTCTCAACCATGACCACTTGTAGCCAGAACCTCAAAGTTGTCCTCTTAGAGAGGTTTGCCGTGACTAAAACACCCAGACAATGTAAGATGGATCTGCCGTGATAGGATCTTGTCGGGTTCACACGGAGGTTTAACCCGCGCATTCTACATAATGAGAGAAACGTGACGACAATTTAAAAGCCTCGTTATCTAGTAGGCTGTTTAAATGGAAATCCTTGCCGATTTCAATCATTTTTCTGCAGGGAAAGTAGGAATAAGTAACTTCATTATGATGACAATGCACCAGTGTCACCTGTATGTGGCTTAACCCGGTGTTATGTGCGAAAATATTGGTGTTTGAAGACAATGAGATATCACAAACTTTGCAAAAAATGGGAAGTTGCAAAACATACAAAGCCCTACTTTTTTGTAGAAACGATTTTTGTTAAAAACTACCGCAAAAAAATTGTGAATACATGCATAGTCCATGCTTTGATCGTACAATGACAACATGATATGGTAATTTTCAACCTTTTTTTCTCTCTATCAAGCATATTCCTACACATATCTGAAGTCAGGTTTTACAACCCTAAGCTTCCATTTGACTACATGGGCCCTGGTGGACTCGAACTCACAACCTTGTAGAGTGAACAATGGAAAAAAATGAATAACTGAAAATTTTTCTTATGCATTACCTATTAATAATGTAAGTAATTATGGAGTAAACAAAAAAAAAAAAATCCTCTACAATGGAAGGATTTGTGACTGCAAATTGGGTTCTGTTGTTGAGGACATTTACTGTATAGATATGTAAAAAAATGTTAACCTGACACAGTCCATTACACGGGTCAATGCCACGCTATGTTAATACAGCGGGGACGCCGCTAGATAACTACCGGTTGTATTATTCTAGCCGGCAGTTCTGGCTGGTTATTGTTACACAAGCTGTAGATGGTCGCTGTAAGGGATTAAAAAGTTGTACACTTTAGCACTTTTGGTGTTCAACCAATCAGTGGCCAGGAAAAGTACCAGCATATTCATGAAGTGTGTCTAATTGAGTTATAATAAGGGTCAACATTAAAATGAGGTTCCTCCCATTCCTTATTAAGCATGTTGTTAAACAGTGGCATGTGTTCAGATTATGGCTGTAAACATATGATATGCGATATTCATGAGTTATGAATTGACATTCATGGTAGTCTGATACAGTAAAATATCTTTTAAAAAAATGATAGTATGATAATTTTACATAAAGTAAAACATATAAATAGCATATTTCATTATTTCAAATTGTATTAAAATGACAGCCATCTTTCATATTACATTTCGTAATGAATGATTCAACTTAGAGTTGGTATTTACTTAGGTCAGTATTTAATGGCTGTTAGGAGAAGGGCTGCATTTTAATATACACTGACAACCTGCTTTACTATAACAAAAAAAAGCCAATTATAAAATATACCAAACAACATTTTATTCATTAATGCCCCAAAATAATGTAGTTATTGATATTCCCATGGTTATTATACCAATAAGGAGGTGAACTGTACTTTGACCAACAAGTCTTTTAATCCTCTCAGGCAAATATGGAGTAGCTATTACAGAAAACCTACAGTTTTGTACAACCTGAGCGATTAATCTCTTTGACTGATAACCACTGTCTTGGAGGAATAAAAATGGTATTAGACAATTTTTATTGTGCTTCTCTTTTACTTACATGATAATCTAATAGGTAATTATCCACTTTAATAACAGGATCATTACTTATGTCGCACTGTA
Source organism: Streblospio benedicti (assembly GCA_019095985.1). Taxonomy (NCBI): domain Eukaryota; kingdom Metazoa; phylum Annelida; class Polychaeta; order Spionida; family Spionidae; genus Streblospio; species Streblospio benedicti. The sequence continues at coordinate 30,705 of JAGTTF010006104.1, forward strand.
TCTGAAACCACTTGAGAAAAAGTGCAAAAAAGGATTAGAAAAGTCTACTAATTAATATTTATGATTAGGACATTTGATGCTGTGTGATTGGTTAGGGGCAAAAAAGTGCTAATCATACATAGTAATGAGTGAGAAACTACTACTTATTAATAATTCATGATTGTCACATTTCATGTTCTTTGAATGGTCAAAACCAAATGTGACAAACCAACATTATTCAGTAGTTTGTTACTTTGGTACAAGTATGGAGCGTTGATTGGCTGATCATCAGTTTGACCTTTCCTATCTATTGATATGCAAGAAAAAGTGTACAACTTTGTCATTATGACTTGTGC
>JAGTTF010006105.1:0-10344 GCA_019095985.1 Streblospio benedicti
CAGAACCTGAAAAATCACGCACCGCATCGCACCGCACCGCACACATAACTGATGTTCATTTCGATATGAATGGTATCGTTCATGTTCGCATCCTGAGATCTGTTCTCTTTCTTCTCCAGTACAAACTCTCTTTTCTCGATAGCCACGTCTCTCTCTTGGACCTCTTGCTGTTATTTCTGCCTTGTCATACCAATCTCCTGTTGTTTCGGTGATAACTCCTTGGCTGCCCACTCTTGCTCAATCTGCATTGTCTTCTCTGCGATTATTCTGTCTTTGTACCGTGCTTCCATCGACCTCACGCTTTCTGTAACACGTCCGTCGTCAGCCTACTCCACTTCTTGTACTGTGGTGGTTGAGGGCGACACAGTGCTCCAAGCGGCGGTGGGTCAGCAAAGGTGGGAGCTGGTGCCAGTTCTACTGCAGCACGGGGCTGATGTCAACATAGCGAATGTTGGTAAATTAACCTCATTACATGTGGCTGCATGGTATGGTGCCCCAGCAGACATCATCACCTGGCTGATTTCTCCTCACAATATCAACATGCAGGGTGAACATGTTGACACAGTGCTCCATAGGGCGGTGATTGACGAAAGATGGGAGCTGGTGCCAGTTCCACTGCAACACGGGGTTGATGTCAACCTGGGTAATGATTGTAAACAAACCCCATTACATCTGGCTGCATATGCAGGGTCAGGATTAGGTGATAAATTGCTACTCGTCAGGAGGACGAGTAACACTAAAAAATCTACTCGTCCTCCCAAAAATCTACTCGTCCTCCTAAAAATCCACTCGACACCCAAATAAACTATGTTCATTTGAATTGAATAGTTTTCTACAAAAACAACATAACACTTTCAGTTCATATTAACTTTATTCTCTACAAACTAATAAGTGATAATGGTAATTAATTTAACTAGATAATTCGTAAAATATAAATTTTAACATCGCATTGTTGCTACGGACGCTATCGAGCAGACGACTTTTGTGGATCAATATTGAAACCAAGCATTGCTAATACGACTAACGCTGCAAACCGGTATTGATTTTAAGTACTTTTGCGTCGGGTTACTTAGTCTAGCTGAAACCTCGGTTTCGTTATTGCCAAAATGGCGACGAAGCAAGGTAGGTTTGGCTGTATTAATGACCGAATATTTAGTTATTTCTATGCAAAAACAACGAGAATTTGCTACTCGTAATATAAAAAGGACGAGTATATATAATTAGAGTGCTCGTCCGACACACGGTTTTACTCGTCAATACGAGCTTAACTTTTGTTATAATGACATAGTTAGTCCTGTAGCCCCTTTCTGACCCGCCGACCCCCCCATCACAAAAAAATATAAAAACCCAAAACTTTATCTGAAAACTTAAAAATAACTAAAGAGAAATCAAAAAGGTCCCAAGGGGGGTATGGGCTTAGGATGTGGCTTGGGGTGGGTCAGACTTGGGGAGTAATCCGCCCCGACCCATGGTACAAGTGAGCCCCCTCGCTTTTGAGGAAGCTCACTTAAGCCAGAGCGAAGGGCCGTGGCTGGTTGTCTGCCACTCTGCATGTGTGGCCCCTACTCATTTTCTCTTTACCAAATCTTCAAGTGGGAGACGATTATATTTTTCCGAGCTACACCTAATACTTATGAACATTGTAATGCTGTGTCGAAGGTTCTTCTATCATATCTATTATGCTGCGAGAGGGGGGTTCTCGTAATTGAACAACAGCAGGTCTCATCCTTTGTCAACACTGAAACATTCTCTAAGGTCTCAGACAGGCAAATACAAAACCAAATTTAAAAAATGATAACATTAATAATCAACAACCAGAGCTTTTTTCTTAGTAAGTGGCACCACCACAGAGCCATTCGCAAATTTTATCTCGATCTTATTTAGCTGCTTCGTGGTCGGTTCCTGTGTGTCCATGGGGCTGACTGTCACACATCTCGATTATAGTGTTGTTTGGCAACACCAAGGAAAAGAAGCTCTTTCAGAATGTTGAAAATCTCCTGTTCTGTTCTTGATAGAAACATTGCACATAGAGTAATGATGTGTCCATAGGGCTGACACTGGGCTCACTCCCCACATCACTGTCTCGTCACTGGACACTTCCCCAATCAACACTGGAATAACACATAACATTAAAATTAGAAAATCACAGTTCTCCAATATGTAAATAAAGTATAAAATTGAGACATGACAATTTCTTTGAGTAGAGTGTTCTCTGAGGCTTCAAGTCTTTGTATGAAACCTGTTATACTGTTTCTCACTGAAACATTAATATTATCATTTATATTTATTAAGTTCATATTTACACAACACAATAAATTCTTACTGATTGACAGTTTCAACAACTTCTGTTGCCATTTTCAAAATCTCTCTGCGCATGACAGGTCAATCTGCACCACTTCCGATATAAGAATTATAAGTGCATTTGAATTTTTATATTGAGAAAATTAAATAACTATACCTTCGCTCAACTGTTTCATTTTCTTGGATATTGAGACACTGTTGGCGCTCTTTTTCGCAAAAAAATCGTAATATTTTTGTTGCGTTTTAGCCTCATGGCACATGAACTTTGCCAAGAGGGCCAAGTCAGTGCCCTTGCCGTGCAACTGAAATCAAAATCATTTGTCAATCACCAGAGTTGGGTTTTGTACGGCTGCGTAAGTAATTGAATATAAACAAGTTATGCATTTATTATTAGTGGGTGTTGGCATCATCATATCTCACAACTATATATAGCCGTTGCATGGTTTTTAGTTGTATTGGAGAAAGATTTGTAACAGACTCAAATGATTTGACGTAAGAGTTTTGACAATTGCAGTTTTCAAAATTCAAAAACTATTAATTCACTGCCCTTAACCCGGTGGACATATGTCCGTAGCATCGTTTGATGTTGTTGCAGTTCCCCCTTTGCTGGGGTAAGGCTATGAGAGAGATAATATAAGAAAACATTTTGAAAGGCCAGAAAAAAAATTTACCATGGTTACAATTGATTTCCTAATTAGACTGAATGTGATGGTGTTTTGGCGTCCTGTAGCTGCACAAAAATCCTTTTGCAGGATTTTCACTAGAGCGCTGGAGGTCAATTGTTCCCCTAAGTAGCTGGTGAAAAAATACTGTGCCGTAGGGCGAACTGCTGCAAACTTCTTCAATTGGCTCATTAAGTTCTTGTCAACAACTACATCACATGGGCCATGTGTGGACTTTTGTTTTCAAATCTTTTATCACCTGTTCATAACTCATTTCCTTTGATTTAATTTTGGTCCATAGCTCATTGCAAATAGTCTGTGCTACTTGTTTTGTTTTCTGCGGATATGCTTTCAAAGTAAATGCAAAAGTAAATTCGTAAATTTATCAATTAATCCAACACTTTATAATATATTATTACTGCATTTTCAAGATTCTTTCACTTCCACTTCTCACAAAATATATCAATCATCTCATGTACAAAGGCCTTGATGAATTTTACCTTTTTAATGTATCACTTTTTTGTGCATAATGCACTATTTTTTTCTAGAAGTTGTAGCTGTCTACAGTTTTTTATTTGTATTTTTATTTCCCTGGAATTTTGTATATTTTTCAAATGCTGTTTTAGTAAAATTGGGATAAAAAAAGCCCCCCCCCCCCCCCACCCCCCTGCTAGCTGACGTAATTTGTGAACGATCCCTAATGCAATATTATATTCTTTATATTTGTATCAATTGTTTTAAATATTTGGTTTGAACATACTACACGTGAGCTCTGATGTTGAATTTTTTTGTTTTTTGACCTCATTATCATATCTGCAATTTTCTTATACAATTTTATATCGTTGAGCATCAATCCTTTTGCGGCTGCTGCTCTACTCAAAATGGGTATTGGCAAAGCACGTATGTCATGTGTTGTAATTTTTTCTCCTCTTGACATTCGGTCCAAAAAAAGAAATTTAGAATTTCTTTTTTTCAGTTCTTTAGGCCAAAATGCTGTGTTTTAGGTCGCATCGTGCACAACTTAGAAGTGGAAGGAATCACATCATATAAGTTTGTTGACTGCTGCCAGTCAATTGATGACTTGACCGGACCTGTTGCCTGCTGCCAGTCTCCTGATGACATGACCGGACCTTGATCGGTAGAAATCTGTTCTCTTTTGACCACAAGACGCAACACTTGATTATTGTGCGAGTCAATGGCCTCGGTTTCCTGCCCCTGCAGGTCTGTCGCTGTCGACATGCCTTGATCTGTTGAAATCTGCTCACTACTTGGTGACGGTGACACCGCAACAGCTTATGCCCCCTCGTCATCTGTGTCATCAGCTTCACATAGTTCCTTCATTTTTTTTTTATATTTGTACGCTGTTTTCATTTTTTTTTACAAAAAAATCGTAATACTGCTGTTGCGTGCGCTGCTCATGGCACATAAATTTTGCGAGTAGTGTCAAATCTGTGCCTTTGCCGTGAAGCATGGTCACGATGGACTTCCACAACAAGCTGAACGTCATTTTGCCTACTTCTGACTGTCCCAGCAGCCTACTGACTCGCGACAATGGGCACCCTCACCCACACCATGTTTTCTTCGTAGAGGCCCAGCGGTTTCTACTGTCTGGCATCCGAGGCTGCTCGTTCCCTTTAGCGGTCTCCTACACTAATTCATTTATTTTATTTTTATATTTTTTGTAAAACAAAAGAAATCCACACACACCTGAACATTGATCTAAATAATTAAATTAAAAAATCAACTACATCATTTTCTTAGAAAAGGCCTCTTCACCAAGTTCGTTTCCTGCCAAACAAAATCAGAAGCTTGTGATGTAGATATTATGAACAATGAAATAGGTTTTGTGGTCAGTAGTGTCACAAGTGAAGCTCCTCAGAGCTCAGAAACTCTGGCTGTCGACACCGTGAATCCTGTTGTGACCAGCTCAGTAACGAGTCTGGATCCTCCCTCAGTGGCAGCTCGTGGCTCGAAGCAGACGGGCTGGGAAGTCTGTGCCACCTGCAGTTTCCACTGCCGCCGCTGTACTTGTCACCGCCGCATAGTTATTGAAAAATTAAATGTTTTGTTGTTTTTATCTTATTATTTTACTGTGCCGTAGGGCGAACTGCTGCAAACTTCTTCAATTGGCTCATTAAGTTCTTGTCAACAACTACATCACATGGGCCATGTGTGGACTTTTTTTCAAATCTTTTATCACCTGTTCATAACTCATTTCCTTAGATTTAATTTTGGTCCATTGCTTTTTCGCAATTTCTTGCAGTTATATAAGTCATGACAGTGACACACCTTTGGGAATGATGAGGGTACTTTTCTATCTTTCTACAATTTCAATAACAGCCTATAGGGTTAAAGATTACAAGTTGCACGTAATTTTAAACACACTAGAAATCAATTCACTTCTTTGCTGGCAACATAATCGACAACATAGAAAATTACATGTACCCTCGAGCTGTGTGGGAGAAAGTCTAATGCAGTAAATTTAGCATTTAAAGGATCGGGAGGCTGAAAATGCCACTGTCTCTTTACCTTTCCTCTAATTTCTACCACTTCTTGGGATGTCACTAACATTTTTTCCACCTCATTCAGATTCCTCGTGAGGGAATCATGTGTGCCACTTAAGCCAATTGTTCGCTGAGAATGCTCCTTCATCCTGTCACATACGGAAATCGAATGAAATGAAATTTTAGAATTGTCATTAGTGCTACAACCACATTTAAAAATATCATATACGCCTTCAAAATTTTAATGAAACCTCGCATCCAGAGGTAAACACTCCACAGAACATTCAGTCACATTTAGAGCCATAAACACTAGTGTTTGCTGTGTGAGTATGTGATCTTGTTACTGTTCTCCCACCCTCATCCTCAGCCTTTCTTTTTGAATACGAAGTTAACAATCAACACACCACTTCCTTCCCGAGATGCCATCATGAAGAATAAGCACAACAAGAAACAGCTGTCTGATGTACTGGGTACTTTTAACTTCAGAGAAGGAGTGACCATAGAAAGCGCTAGTGATGGAGTGTTAAACCATGATGAGGCAGATAAAGCAATCATTTCACATGTCATAGCAACCGAGTCAAATGTCCCAGTAATTCGTGTCCTCTCAGATGACACTGATGTGTTTATTGGATCTATAAGAGAAATATACAAGCTACTGTGCAGATGGAACGTTGGAATGGAGTTGTGTGGTCCATCAATGATACATGTGCTGAATTAGGAAGTAAATGCCTGGAACTATTAGGGAATGCACAGACTAAATGTCAGAACGCCGTTCGCCATCAATCATTCTAGTTGACAACATTTTCAGATAGACTGTTACACTGACCCTTTTCTGCGCCCGCACATTGCTGAAATATTATTATTATTTTTAACGGGAGTGGAGCAGAGCGAGGCAGTGTAACAGTCTACGCAGTAGCTTATCACAACAAAGATGGCGGCGCCCATTACATGTGAAAAAATATGCGGAATTTACTTCAATAAAACCGGTATTTTTCATATTTATATATTATCATTTGTATCGCGAAAGTATCGTGCCATTGATAGCCATATCGACACTTTCATGGTGAGTAAATAAAAACCTGATTGACACTTTCATGGTGAGTAAATAAAACCTGATTCAATGATGCATTGGTTTATAGTCTCACATCTAGTCTAGCAACTGGCGAACATGTTTTCAGAACGATCTCAATATTATTGCAAATTCCATGTATTAAACGTTTGTTGGTGTTTCTTAATAATATAGAATTAAGGCTGGTAGACTAGGTTAGTTTTTAATTATAAGTGCAGCCGTTTGAATCTCACAATGTAATGATGAAATATGAACGAAAATGGAAGTATATCAAACTCCCCCCGGCATGACACCTGTCAACGCGGGCGGCCCTATGGCGGAGCGCCGAGAGGTTTTCAAAAAGAGACGTGCATAGGTCTCCTTCGTCCAGTCCCATAGGCCACCCTCAGAAAAAAATTACTTTAGAATTAAGAAAATATTATAGTGTGTATGGGTTATCAAAAGTTTGTATCCATTATTTGCCAATGTACTTCATTGGTTGATGCAAAACAGTCATCAGCAGTTTTTTTTTTCCTCAAGTTTTGAAAGTTATATAACCTTCATCGTTCTCGTCTGAGCGTCGGAATATTAAACACAATTTGATCAGATGTCATTGAGATATTTAAAGTAGAAATATTGTCAAAGTAACTAAAAGTAATGATGTTTGTGATATCATTACCATGTTAATTGGTTTACATAGGTTTTTGCTTGGCTAAAAAGAAATTCAATTGGCTAAAGAATAATTTAGTTCTTTAGCCAGTTGGCTAAAAAATTAATTGGCTAAAAAATTTTTTGTCGTTTGGCCAATTGGCTAAATTTGATTTTGGGTCTAGCGTTAGCCCAGGATATTTGGCTGTTGAATTAGGAGACTCGAGTCATCTGAGTCATCAAGTTGTCTTTTAACTAACGTTTGATGAATCCTCTTGTCTCTGAATGCAGCACGATAAGTAGATGCTCCACCTCAGTCATCCAACTGAATGTCTGTCAAATATTAGGTCCATGAGATGGTTCTAGTGTCGATTGGGGATTACTCATACAATTATGCAACACTGAAAAATCCTTTTTAGTGTTTTTCTCTCTCTCTTCACAAGTAATGAAGGATTAGAAGTGAAATCCTATTCAGATAACTGTGACAGTGTCTGCTTTGAAATGGCCGAATTCGTATCAATATTTGCACATGACAATATCTCATTATCTCTTTCAAAGGGCCCAAAGGCTGACATTATTTACCCCATCCAGAATCTCTGTACATCCTGTCACCATTCAAATGGTTACCCCCTCCATTCTGGGGTGCCAATCACCACCACCTACCTCTAGCACAGGATGCGCTCAGCTCTATTTCCGTCTCGGTGGACGGCAGGTCCGAAAGACTAAAAGAAGATAAACATCATTTTCAAAAAGAAAAGAGAAAACAAAAACTAATTGCCCCTCATTCTCTATATCAATTTTTTTATATCCATCAATTTTTAATCCCAAGCTTTGGGTTGATTGTTCCAAAGACAAAGTATTCACCAAGTCGTGTACATGTTTTGGCAAGATTTTAGGTTGCACTTCATCCTGAGTGAATATTACTGTGACAGTCATTTCATTTTCTAATATTTTCTCACCCCAATTTCATAATACTAATTCATGAAGCATATAAATATAACTTGAATATATAAAGATTTACTAAATACAATGAAAGTAGTAAACTTCATCTTTAATTCTTAATGCAACTATCTGGCATTAATTCTCTACCAACAACACAATTTTGCATATTGGTCTTTCTAGTACAGTTGGTTTTGCTGTTGGTTTTCCATTTTATCCAAGAAAGAATTTCCCACAAGAAGCTTAACCTTTCTTACTATACTAGTCCATCCTGGTCTTAAAGAGCTTCAATTATTTTGGCCAGCGTCCATTTTCCTCTTATCTCTTGCTCTTCCTTTAGTATAACAATATCTCCAGTTTCAAAATTCTTTTTCTCTTTCAACTACTTTTGTCGATTTTGTATCAACTGTAAGTATTGTTTCTTCCATTTTTCCCAGAATTCCTGAGCTAAGAATTGAATCTTTTTCCATCGATATCCTGCCTATACATCTTCCTTTGAGAAGCTTCCAGGTGGCGATATTATGATTTCATTATGGTTTCATTATGGTTTCATCATGATCAAATGGTTAGGTGTCAAATGTTCTGACATTGGATCTGATAAACCTTGTGTTGTAATCGGCCGACTATTGATAATCGTCATTGATTCATACAAGAAGGTTTTCAACGTAGAAGTATCAAGCCTTTTTCCGTGCTGTAGGATCATAGTGTTCAGTATGCTCCGTATGGTTCTAATATGCCGCTCCCAGCATCCACCCATGTGGCTGGCATGAGGTGGGTTAAAACAAACTGGATCTTGTGCTTATCTTGGAACTGTTTTGCTTCAGGATGTTTCATAATTCTGGCTATATTCCCAAGCTCTCTTGATGGCCCAATAAAATTTGAACGGTGATCACAATGAATACTAGAAATGGGTCCTCATGTTGCCATGAGACACCGAAGACTATTGAGAAATGTGTCAGTTGTCATGTCGTCTATGAGCTCTAAATGGAATGCTCTGGATGCCATACATGTTGTAATAAGGCTGTATCTTTTCAGCTCTTTTCTTCTGTCTTGCACATAGAATGGACCAAAACAGTCGATCCCACAGTGGGTAAATGGCTGTGATTGTTCTATTCTTTCCTTAGGGAGATCTGCCATTTTTTGTGCACCAGACTTTCCTCTTAGCTTTCTACATAGTACACACTTGTATATTAATGAGGCCACAGCTTGATTTTAAATATTCTATATATGATTCCCCTAGAAATATCCTGGTTGAAGCTTCCTCTTCTGTCCTGAGCATGAAAGATAAAGTTTATGATTCTCACCATCACTAAACATGCTTCTGGATTATCTGGATCTGCAGCATAAGAACATAAAAAGTCCATGCTTTCTTTTGGACCAGCACAATCATGCTCTACGAACAAGATCGTCGCAAACATATTTCAAGTTTTTCTTAATTTGTTTGTCCTCATACTGAATGTACTGTAATCATCTTGTGTCATTTCTTGAACTTCTTCTAGGGTAAGATCTTCAGACCTTTCAAAACAATCAGCAGCATCAACAAAAACCCCATCGAAACTAGCCCTCCCCAAAGTGTCCTCAATTGTAAAGACTCCGGTTCAGACCCTAAGATCAAGTAGCGCACGGATTTTTCCTAGAACGGCATCTAATGCATGGACCAAGTCGGACGTTCAACCAGAAGAGCTCATGAACCAAATATAAGCAGGTAATATCTTTGAATAATAGAATCATGGACCCAATGCTTATACCACATGAAAAGGATCAACTGGACACAAATTCAAATTGATTTTTATTGAAAAGTTTCCTTATGTTATCACGTCATGATAAAAAAAAAAGTCAACAAAATCCTTAACAATTTACTTACCTTAAACTTAATACATTAATAAAAATAGAGGATAGTAATCAAAAGGGCTGTGGTAACAATGGAATATATATAGAACAGTTACATAAGGGTACGTTAAATGTTTGACAAAAATAATTTATACTACATAATCCAAATTTTAAAAAAGTTATTTGAAAGAAAATAGATAAAATTTCTGTAATCACCACACCTTGATATTAAAAATCATTAGAAAAAGTAGAAAACAAGGGAACAATCTGATTGAATGTGAGGAATCTCTGCCCCTTCTCTCCAGTAAAATTCTTCATCAATTCCTTCCTTGCCAGTAAAGTGTACTGACAGGGTTTTTTCTGGATTGAATCCTTTTCTGCCAAAACATCTCATGCCCCCATCCAATACATT
>JAGTTF010006106.1:963-23428 GCA_019095985.1 Streblospio benedicti
GTCAATAACTTGAGCACTGCCAATAACTTGAGCACTTGCTCTATGAATAATAACTTTTCGAATGTAAGTTCCTTTTCTGCACTAGGTCTATATATCTGATTCAATAGGAGCTTTGAGCTTGCATATCAAGGTTATCAACGTCTTAACACTTCCAATACATACTAGTACATAATCTGCTAATGTCTGTGGCAAACAACCAAATGGCAACAAATATACTTACACATAAGTCTATAGATCTCAGGCCCGTAGCCAGGATTTTGGCAAAGTGGATTCAGATTTTAGAATATCAGAATTTTACATGGGAGCTTTTGGAGATGTCATTGTTTTTCACAGGAGGGAATGATGGGTTCAGTTTGGATAAAGTGGTGGTTCAGTTCAGTTCTGGCAACAGGCCTGGATCTCTTAGTCTTAGTTAGCGTGTCCGTTAAGTGAGAATTGGGTGGGTTTTTTTACCAAATCATCATACTTTTCACATTAAGATGTTTTTAGCAACCTAAAGGGATCATTGAGTTTTTAAAAAATTACCTTGACTTCGGTAATACGGTCACCAATAATTCCATATAGTTTTCAACTAAAATGATCTTTTGTATCGATGCGTAATTATTTTAAAACATTAACGTCGTAGCAAAATTTTGAGACCGGCTGACATTTTGTGAACTTTGACCTGGCCTTCCGTAAAAAGGTCTCTGGTTTGTTGGCATTTGCAACTAACTTCCAATCATAGCAGCCCTTTCATATGCGTATGAATTTAAAGAGAAATGTTTGGTCTGTATTTTGGTAGGTGATCCACCGAAATTTTTTAAGTATAGTTCGAGTCCCACGTATTTAAAGTTTCAATTCAGTTTGAAATTAACTTCAAATTTTATTTTTTGGCGTGGATCATCGACCTTTTATTAGATAAACCGTTTTTCTTTCATAATCTCAGTTTAAGATGTTTAAGACCGCAATACATGGTTGCAAATTGGATTGAAAAATGCTGTTTAAACCCCTAGTTTTTCGTGGTGCACAAGCACAAGATGCAATGCTTTTGCATAGCACGCAGAGAAGAACTGCGCATGTGTTTTTGTTTTCGTAAAAACGTGTTTATGCTAGAGAAGTAATGTTAAATTCACGTGTTTTTTTTAACTACAACCCTCCTAAAAATATATTAATGTAATATCTATAATCTACAGAAGTTTGTGTTTCCAACCATATCAATTATGAAATATTTGTGGGGCATTTCATTGACAAACTTTGAAGATAAAAATGGTTAATGTAGAGGATCTTTCCGATCGGGAATTTGACAGCTAAATATTAGCGCTATATATTAAGAACATGCCAGTGAACTTTGCCACATATATCAGTCTATATTTCACCTAAAAATATTTTAATGTTATGACTATAAACTATAGAAGTATGCGTTTCCAACCATACCAATCACAAAAAATTAGAAGGACTTTTTATGACTAAACTTTGGAATCCAAAATGAATATCGCATCCGCCATGAATTTGACAATGGCAATAAGAATTTTAGTAACAGGGAAGATAGATATTGGATGATATTTCAGCTATAAGTCGTTCAATCATAATATAGTTACCATGGAAATAATCTGTAGAGATATGCGATTCTATCCATATATACAAGTCTAATTAATTGCTCAATCCAATTAGTTTATTTTGATCATCATTTAAGTACATAATTTTTTGACAAAGTGGGACCTGAATAGGCACATGGCGATTAGGAGGACAATCTTTGCAAGAATATTACAGCTGGCCATTTAGTAATTTGTGTTGAAATAGTGAAAACAAGAACAACAGGCAATTTTGTATTCTATAATTTTTTATTTTTAAAAACGACTGAGTGTGATTGTTATAATTTGACTTTTGGCAATACAAATAGTTTTTGAGTTATTTCTGACGTTTTGTGAACTGGGTTTTCTGAATGATAGCCTGAAAATGTTTTGCTTGTTTTGCATATGCTGACAGTTCTAGTTGGTGTCAAGAAGTTTTCCGATAAATTTAATTAGACCATTTATTGACCTTGAACATATATGTGAGACGCAGGTAAGGCTTTTTCTTGAAGGTCTTGTTTGAGCATGCTGGTTAACACAGCCTTTTTTCAAGATTTGTAGTCACCAGTGATAAAACGGGATTTTTTGCGGACTTTTTATAGTTTCTCACGATCAGTACTTGAGTTTTCATCCCATACAATGGCACCATAGTCCAGAATTGAAAATTTTCCAGGGAGATGTATGCTCGTTTTTAAGATCTGAAGGCCAGCGCCTCAAGTTTCTGTTGATGAGGAATCCTAGTGATTTGTTGGCTTTACTGCTGACATTATTTATGTGTTTTGACCATTTAAGGTCCTCTGCGAGTTCAATGCCCAGATACGGATGTGATTTAACATTTTTTTCAGTATTGTATCATTTAATTTGTAGAAGTAAGGCTTCCTGTTCCATGACTGACAAAATATAGCATTTGTCTGCATTAAAAACCATGCCCCACTTTGCAGCCCACAATTCTAGGCTTTTGAGGTCACTTTGTAGTATTTGTTGATCTCTGATGTTTGAGATTTCTCGGTACAAAAGACAATCATCTGCAAAAAAGAAAACACCTCAGCCTATATTGACACAATCAGGTAGGTCATTTATGTGACAAAGGAAAAGGAGCGGTCCGAGGACCGTACCTTTGGGGGACGCCAGAGTCCACGTGAACTTCTGCAGACCGGGTACCGTCTAGTACAACACGCATTGTTCTTTCTGATAAGAAATGAGATAGCCACTTGTGTAGTGGCCCTGGTTTCCAAAATTTTCAAGCTTAGCGAGGAGTTTTTTGTGGGGAACAGTATCGAATGCCTTCGAAAAATCAAGAATTGCCAAATCAACCTGTGATCCTTTGTCATACAGTTTAAGAAGGTCATCTAAAGTAGTCAGGAGCTGGGATTCGCCACGAGAATCTACTGTTGAAACCGTGGTTAAGTGTTGTTAAAAGATTATTTGACTGCAGATGTTTCATGAGATGACGAAATATTATGTGTTCCAGTATTTTACAACAAACCGATGTTAAGGATACTGGCCGGTAGTTAGATGGTTTATGCTTATCACCTTTTTTTAAAGATACATGAGACATTTGCCTTGCCAATCATTTGGGTAAAACACCAGTGTCGATAGAATACTGAAAAATGGTAGTAAGTGCTGGTGCCAATTGATCAGCACAGTTCTTAAAATAAATTGATTGGGTATACCATCAGGCCCACAGGCTTTTAGCATATTCAAATTTACAAGTAACTGTTTTACCCCTATTGGTTCAATGACCAATTTTCATATCTGAGGGAAAGATAGATATTGGATTTTAGGTATGGTCCCATCGTTCTTTGGTAACACTGATCTTAACTGTTCAATTAATAGTTATGTGATTCTTTACTGTCTATGACAAGTTTAATTCTTTTTGAGCTGCCACTCCAATATTGTCTTGTTTCTTCTTTTTGATATAGTTCCAAAAATATAGTTCCAAACATCATTTAAGTACATAGCCACATTTGACAGTTGGGACTCAGTCGCATTATCGTGACAATCTTTGCAGAATATTACAGCAAAAACCATTTAGTAATTTGTGTTGAAATAGTGAAAACAAGAAACAACAGGCAATTTTGTATATAGGACTTTATTTTTATATGAATTGATGCTATAGCAAACACAATACATTAGATTAAAAAAATGATCTCTGAATTGGGTGAACGCGCACAGAACATGCGCAAGCAGGAAAATGTCCAGGTTTTTGCATATGCTGACAAGGAAAAACAAGGAATCACAACAGCCCCAAATTTGATGCTAAATTGGCCATATCTCTCTTATTATCCATCGGATTTTAAAAATCTTTTTTTTTAAATTGTTTCTGTTATCATTTCCCATCACATAGTATTTTTTTTTAAATTTTTATAATTAATTCCATATTTTGATGTGGACACCCTATCTGGATAAAGTGGTGGTTCAGTTCAGTTCTGGCAACAGGCCTGGATCTCTTAGTCTTACTCTTAAATAGATTGGGCGATAATACAGGAAATAATGATAAAAAGATTCGCATCCAGCATTTCTTACCTTATTCTTCTCCTACGTTGATTTAGATCATTCAGTAATATGGTATAATATGCATTTCTGTACACCTGCATCATTAATAACAATATCATACAAAATTCAGTGGACAATTCCATTTTATTTTATTTTGTCATGTGAAAGTCACTGGTTCATTATTCCACAACGCACACGAACAGGTGGTATATAAGGTCTCAGACCACTTGTAGTGTGTATGGACTACAAATTAATAACGTTTACCTGCCATGGTTTTAAATCGCAAAGCAGAGTTTAGAGATCAATGTGACATATACGCCGGATACAGTGGTCCAATACATTAATCTTACATAGAATCATTATTTCAAAAAATGGCCTTTCTGGCTAATGACATTCATTTTCATATACATGGTCGCAAATTCAGTAATAAATGTTGCATAAAATGTACAGGTTTCCAACAAAGTAAAACACATTGCATTCCTAGTGAAATTGAAGCTACCACATAACCTATACCATGTGTTCATTTTATTGGTGGTCTGTCCTATAAATGGGGCAATTAAAAATCTAGAAAATAATCAAAATTTGATGGTCATAGTTGTTAAAACAAGAATTGGATCAATTATTAATTTTAAAGTCTTTCAAAACACTGTTCATAAATTTTTGATGTCAAAAGCCATTTCTAATTGTATTTTATTTTAGAACAACTATGATAAAAAACAATTTTTTAAAATGTTTTCAATTCATCAATACCACTGCATGCACACATCTTTTTATGATAAGGTTTTCAAACAGTTATAAATTTATATTAATATAAATGTCCACTTAATTGTCCATACGAATATTAATCTACCATTGATAAAACATACATATATCATCAGAACAGTAACTTCATGGCCACCACAATGGGCTTGTGTACAGTGATTTAACTGCCTAAAATGTATTGTATCGTGTATTTAAAATAATGGAAATAGATTCCATTTTAAAAATATTTTGCTTAGAGATCATTCAGTAATATGGTATGTTTCTGCATTGCAAAATATATCATACAAAATTATAAGTACAATTCCATTTTATTTTACACTGTCATAAAGTCACTGGTTCATTGAAAAGGTCAGGTCAGACCACATTGTACATGTGTGTGTATAAGGACTCAGACCAAAAAGTGGTGTGTATGGACTACAAATTAATAACGTTTACCTGCCATGGTTTTATTATATCAAAAATTAGAGTTTAGAGATCAATGTATAATTTAGTACGTAGGGTTTAGAGGTGGAAGGAGGAATCATGCAGCATGTCCACGATCATGCCCTCCACCTGCTTCTTCCATCTGGTTAATCTAATAATCAGTTCCCCTATTGCGTCTACCTCACCCCTCAGTTCCTCCAAATTCGACCCATCTGTCCACCCCAACTCTCCCAACAACACTCGGCACACCCTGTCCTCCCTCTCCACATAGAGGGGGGTATATACCACCCCTTGATCTCAAAATCT
Organism: Streblospio benedicti; assembly: GCA_019095985.1. Classification (NCBI taxonomy): domain Eukaryota; kingdom Metazoa; phylum Annelida; class Polychaeta; order Spionida; family Spionidae; genus Streblospio; species Streblospio benedicti. The sequence goes on from JAGTTF010006106.1 coordinate 6,501, forward strand.
CAATAAATTAATCATAATGTTACAAATCTCAATTAATGCAAAGGCCCTTTTCTCAAATCTCAATCAATTGATCTCAATGAATTGAAAGGTCAAATCTCAATTCTCAATGAATTGAAAACCCAAATCTCAACTCCACTAAATTGTATACACCACCCTCCACATACACATTTTCCAGAGTATCTGTATTCTGCTGTAAGACACTTGTGGGTGTAGGTGGTGATTCCAACACCACTTCTGACACCACAGGCCTCCTGATGTATTCCAGTGCGTCTTCCATGGCCCCCTCTATCAGTGCCTTGTCCTTCATGGAGCCCCTACGCAATGGGAGTTCCCCTGGTCCATTCACAGGTGGCTCACCCCCCCCCCCCAAAAAAAAAACAAAAAAACTGGTGCTATGTAATCTAAATTGTCCCTTAACTCGCACACCACAGGCACGCACTTCAGCAGTTCCCTCAGCTCAGGTGGCTGCAGTACCGGGATGTCTGCATGGGCCCCTTTCAAAAGATGCTGGAACAAGTTGTGTTGACTTTTCCTTTTTACACTGCATCCTTTCACCGGACACATGAAAAGGGTTATTAGCCTCACATGCCTCTCCCTATAGCGCTGTTCCACCCACTCCTGGCTGGTGAGGATGGCCGACACGTCTGTGATGAGCAGGGGTAGAACGTACCAAGCACTTCTGCAACAGAATGGTAGTGGAAATCATCAGACCTGAATGGCTTAGGTCTCCGCTTAGTGGACACAGGGGTTTGATGTGTGGTGTGTTGAGTTTGGTTTAGCCCCCCATTATCATCAGACTGGGTGGAATACAAATCATCGATCTCAGAATGGCCATTCCCCAGAGGCTCTGTAAAAGTTTCGTGCATAGAGTCTTGAGTTTGGGCAGATCCCTCATCATTATCAGGTTGGGACTCATACAGACTATGGCCATCACCCAAGGGAACCGTCCAATTGACGGGTGCTGGATCTCCCGTATACAACTTAAGATGGTCTACATGTACGATCAGGACTCGAGAATTCTCAGATAATTGTATCTTATAAATGACTTCACTTGCTTTCCCCAAAATTAAATAGGGACCATGCCATGTCATGCCCAACTATTCCCTGGGGAGAAGCTTCCTGAGAACCCAGTCACCTTCTCTAAATTCGGGAGTACACTTATTTTGGTCGTGCAATCTTCTGCCGGAGGGCTGATGTTTTCAGATTCTCTTGAACAAATTCAAATGCTTCCTGAGAGGCAGCTAAAAAGTAGGCGTGGTTCCGATTATTTACTGAATATAGATATGGTAAAAAAATTAAGCTTATACCCAATTGGTGTCAAACCAGTTATTTTATTTAAATATTTTTGAATAGTTAGTGCACATGGTCAGTTATAAGACGGCCATGTATCAAATAGAATAGTGCTAAACTACAGAGAATTTCAGGGGGTAGGTCTCATCTATGGCTGCCAGAGGTCTAGGACGGTGGTTATGCCCGTATGAATTTTCTCCTCAGCAACTGGAAATGAAATACTCTGTTGAAAAAAAGATTATTGGCCAACACTCAAAGTTAAGCGAGGCAGAGTATACGGGGGGGCTGGTTATTACATTGTTAAAGATCTTACAATTGAGCATTGGTTTGGTAGTTTGAGACCTAGATGTAGCTCAAAATGGCGCATAAAATGAGAAAGTGATTTTTTGATTGAGATTTTTTACAATTTTCTTCAACAGGTAAGCATAACTCTTAGATTACATGATCTACGTTAATAGCCAATATTACATGGATATTATTTATGTGGTAACCTACATGGTTTGTTGTCTCAAATCATTACAAAACGCAAATTATCATGCATTACTGGTAACATCGTCCATGCGTCTGCTACACTGTAGCCAACACCAACCGTCAGTCGTCGGCAATAAAATCAAATTCATTATTAGAGCTACTGCTTTCGACCACTTAAGTACATAAGTACAATCATTCCATTTGTTTCTGTCATTTCTCAAGTGATATACTCTGATTACAATCCTGCACACGATTTTAATAAATACTAGTCAGTAGTCTAGTGCAGTCTTGGCTTTTGGTTCAGTGGAATTTGATTTACTTGATTCACTTTGATACTGCATCACGTAATAGAGTATTTCCTTGGTTTGTTTACAAATAATCAGTGTTGACCAGGTGTGTAGGACTTTACTAGATCTAATACATGAACTGTCAATATTTGTGACGGTACTTGGTTGTGTGGCCAGTGCAAGTATTTTGAGGGGGGTGGTGGTTCACATTTGATTGCAATGTGCATTCCTCTTGTCCTGTAGACTGATAAGCATTATTAATTATATGGATTCTGGGTGTTGTGTATTGCAGTGATTAATGTAGATGCACTTGCATCAGTTTAATTTTGAAATGGTTTAATATATTATAAAATTGCAAAGGCTATATTTTTCATATTTAATTTTTGTTCCATAGGTAAATGCAACTCCTGGTTAATACTAGAAATTTTTATTGATCGAGTGTGGCAGCCGTATCCCCCGAGTGCAGCGGGGATACGGCTGAAAGATGGAGGGGGGTCTAGATTCAGTGCATCATGTTTTTGCGCGGGCATCACACATATTAGATAAAAAACTTCATATATGACTTTAGTATTACTTGCAAGATAATAGCAATCCTGAAAGTAGATAACATACCCTTTCATATTGTGTTTGTTTCATTTCTCTATATTCGTAGTTAAGTAAAAGTTTTAACAGCTTTTGTAAAACCCATCCATGTGCGATCGGTAAATAGATAATAGAGAACGTGGTACCCTCCCCATATAACAGATGTGTATCGGACGAATCAGCTGTGACATATAAGGCGAGACTGATGAGCACTGTTTATGAGTCCGATACACAACAGCTTCATGCTGGAGCTACTTATCTCCTATTCATATTGTTCATGACTTCCATTATGTAAATTATAAAAACAATATATTTCACAATTAGAATTTCATGTAATAAGCATTGTTCACTGTTAATGAATATGTTTTAACTTATATATATTGATATTACAGATTGTGCTTCAATCATGTCACACCTAAGAAGGTAATCACTAGTATATCGTGCTTGCTATGTGCTAACTCAACAAGACGCCTGCATGATTTGAACCAGCAGAAGGCTGTGAAAGTAAATTTTAAAGTCAAAGTGGAAGAATTTTTAGGTAAATGGTAAGAATGTTTATTGGTAGTTAAAGGCATATTTTTTTTTAAGGTAAAAACATTCAACGTTTATAGGCACAGATTACTTTGCTGATGTAAGTTAATAAGTGGTGGACTATTGAGCATAGTATTATCAGTTATAATATGAACTGCCTTTTTGATGACATCATGATATGATTAGTAGTACATTCATAATTAATTGTGTTAGTTGAATATTGTATAAGTGTTTATACTATCTGAAGTTTGATTTGAGTACAGTACAGGTCAGCTTATCCGGACCCCTCGGGACCTTGATGAGGTGTCCGAATTAGCGGGCGTCCGGATATCACGATGGTGACCCATAACTATTCTGATAGACCATGACATGGGCGATAGTACGAAAATCGAACAAGTATCGAAAGTTTTTGGCATATTTCTGGACTTATAAGTGACAAGTAACCTTTTCCATTGTACATTTATCAAGATTATTATAATAATCAACACGTATTGACCTCTAGAAACAATATTTTTTAAGTTTCACTATCGGTTTATTATTTTACAATAGCATAACATAACGACCACGTGCTTCTAAACATGCATTGACCCCGAACTTTTAAATTAATCTATATCTTGCTTATTTTTCATCGGATTTTGAAGTTAAATACATGCATTTAACGAGCAAAAGGCCTAGATTACAAATATGATATTTATTTTACAATCAAAACATTCCATTATCCGGAAAACAACCGGTAACTTATCGGCCCAATTCAAACCTATTTCTTGTTAAAGATCTAGATCTGTGACACGATTTAGTCTTTATCACCCCATAAAGGACCGGTAACGTACCTTAGATTATCAATAGAAACTGGGTGACGAGGCTAATGCTGTTTGCTTCACTTGCCTATTCGCGATTTTCCCCCCTATTCGCAATTTTTTTCGGTGAGATTATTTTAATACGATGTCTGAGTTCGTAAAAATGGGACCAAGATTTCATGTCCGGATAAAGCGGATTTACGGATAATCGGGATCCGGATATTCGTACCTATACTGTATTATGCATTAACTCTGGACAAGAATAATTACTTTAATTCTGAACTTACGGTTTATGTAAGTGTATGCATAAGCAACAATTGATGTTTGAGATAGTTGAATAATTACGATAATTCTTATTGATGTTAATTTTATTATTTGGTATTTTATTATTATGGTTGCAGACTTCCTGTTTTTTGTCCTCATTTGTTTGCTTTGTTTTTAACGGTCATGTGCATCTGAAGCCATATGAAATCAGATGAGTACTTTTCTTATTTATTGATTATAGTAGTTGATATAAGTTGAATAATTATGATAGTTATAATAGTTAAAGAATTACATTTATTTCAAATTAAAATGAAATGATACCATTTAACATGTTATTGCTTGTGGTTGAATATTACTTTTCAGTTTTACATAATCAAATTGCTCTAAGAAGTCAACAAAGATTTTCTCTAATACGAAGAAAGTATGGTTTGTGTTCGATTTATTGCAGTTTATTATGGTAAGATAATTAGTAATATCGTGAATTCTATATAGCATATAGGCTCAATACATGTAAAAAAAACAGGTAAGATGATGTCTTTCAATTAAGAAATGCATGAGAAATTTAATTTTACAATTATGAAACTAATTAAATTAAGTTTTCATAAATAGATTTTTACAAGGATAAGGTTTTTCATTTAAAATGATAAGAAACGCTCCTCTACAATGAACACCATTTTTTTGTATGTCTACAAAAAAAAATATTATTATTTGATCAAACCAATAGAGTTAGTGCTTTGCCAGTTGAATATGTTTAGTTTAAGCACAAAAAGTATGTATAGCTCATAAAGATTTCCATTTGTAGATATTCAATCTTAAATTTAAATAAATGTTTAAAGTTGTCAATTATCACTAACTCTCAGTTGATTATTCTAATTCTCAGTATATGTATAAATGGTTATCAGTCATATGTGTACCCTGAATCAGGATTAAAGAGGGTTGTGATTAGCCACTCGTACGTACGATTTAAAACTTGTGGGGGAAGAGTATAATGTGTTAGCAAATCATACTTTTGACAAGTTTCATTATAATGTATTATTAAAAATAAAAAATACTGGTGTCCAACAACCGAACTTTTCCATCATCATCCTTATTTTAACAAAAAGTGCACAGAGAATTATGATATTAACAAAAAATGTACAAAAAAGTAAACGTCCATTTTGCAAAAACTATAGATGTATATAAATTATACCAGAATTCGCTACTTATTTGCTGATTTTTGGTACTGGTCCTCCACAAGGTTTCACTGGTCAAAACGAGGGTATGAGTGGCCTTTACTGACCTAACTGACCTATAGAATAAATAAATTTTATAATTCTACATGTAAGTTAGGAAACTGTATTTGGATTATGTAATCCACCCTATCCAATGTATTATTACAAAGAAATTTTGTTGATTCATAAATTAATCTGTATGTATTTCGTTTTAGGAGTTACAATTCCTAACGACTTGAGAATGACTGGGGCCAAAGTTTGTGAATGCTGTTTCAAGAAATGTTCTGATTCACTCCAGTTTAGAAATGACTCTTTGAATTGTTATAAACAGCAAATAGATACCAAGAATCGGGCAAAAAGGCTTTCCAAAACACCACCATCTGCATTAAAAAAAAACAACACTGTGGCAGAAAATTTGATAAATTCTGTGAAGAAAATTAAGACTTCAAATGTTGAAAGGAAATCTGAGTCAAAAGCTCGTAGATGCTTAATAGAAGAAATTTGTAAAAATGAAGAAGTGTCACATGAGTCAGTTAGTTTAAGGGACCATTCTTATATGAAGTATAGTGAGGCCATAAAAGAAAACTGTCTACAAAAGGAAAGATATACATGTACACCAAATACATTTGCATGTACATTATCAAATGAACTCAAACAGGTTGAAGAACAGTTAAAAAAAACTTTGTAAACCAGGAGTTAGCGTTCTATGGAAACACAACCCTGAGGTTCTTATGCACGACAATTGCTTTTCAAGAGCTGTGACTGAATTAAAGGGTAGTTGTCCTTCACTGTTCGATATGTTAAATGTTTGCATAGGACAGCACACGAGTGATGAGAATAAGGTAGTGATGATTGGCACAATTTATGGCATGATATTACATTCAAGAAATAAACAGATTTCTGCTGTGCAAAGAATTTACACCTCTCTTGCCATTCAATATCATGCAGACAACAAGGTAGCTAATATTAACTTTAATGAAATTAATTTTAATTTTTATTGGACGAGTTTGTCAGCAGCATCCTTGTCCAATAAGAAATAAAAAAAATCTATTTGTACAGTTATCTTTTTTGACATAATGACCTGGTTTATTTAGGCTAAGGTGTTGCCTAAATTAACTGTATTTGAGTATTCATTTTCAATTGCAAAATGATATATGACATCTTTGTTTTTTAGCTACTACAGAGACTGAATAAAGTACACCTTACTTTATCCCATGAGTCAAAAAGGCATTTACTAGATAAATTTTCGGATTATAATTTGGATCAAATTATCATGAATTGCTCCAATGGCTTTGATGGCAAAATAAATGGGGATAATTTAGATATCTATGTAAAAACCAACGATATAAGAATGGATAATAAAAATAAAGACTTGCACTATTTTGCTACAGATTTTACATTTGATCGAGCAAAATTACATGATTTAGACGATACATCTACAGTTGGAAATCCTAGCAACATTGATATTAAAGTGTTTGTTCCATCTCCAGATGAAATTTCTCTTTACAAAAATTCTTTGAAATTTTTGATTGGTAGAGAGCTAGCTCAAAATATTGAGGGACTTGAATGGATGAATGCTGTAATTCCAAGTCACATACCGCATAACATGGATGAAGTTATGTGCCAGCAGTCAAAGATTTATTGGCTACCTTTGCAGCTAAAAAATGAAATGTATCATGATCAATGTATTCAGATAATGAATGATTTGGAAAATACTGTAAGCAACATTTACACTAAAGCAGGAAGAGGTATCTCATCTTAATTTTTTTGTAAATTGTAATATATTAAAAATGAGTTTTTTTTATAAAAAATTTTACATAGAAGTATTTTGAGTAATTTATGAATTGCAGGTGGTGATTTGGAAAAATTGAAGATAGTCGTAGGCGGTGATCAGCTTACAAGAGTTAATCTTCAGTCTGCCAAGAAGTTAAGACGAGGATGTGACACCCAAACCGAAAGACTTGAACATCTCCATCCAATAGTAGTGGAAATGTTTCACACATTGATGGATTATATTGAGGTTATCTTTTATTCCAGCTTTCTTAACATTTGGATTCATTATGAGTGAAAATACATTCTCAGATGCTTCTTTCATTGAATAAAAGCGTCAGGTTTTGTGGAAATCGCACATGCTCCACGCTTTTCTGTCCAAGGGGACTTAAACATCTCTTAAATATAATGAAAGAAGCATAGGAGTAGGTATTTGTTCCTGAACTCATATGTTGAGGTTTCATAAATATGATTTATTACTTTATACAAATATCGTAATTTTTTTCTTGTCTGAATTAGTATGTGTGGATAGCCGCTTAAATTAACAAGTTAATTTTTAAGCTATTTAAAATTCAGGTCAATATTCAAATGCATATTTGTATGATTATAAATTGAAAATTAATATGTAGAAAATTAGTTTGATATTTATTATGTTTTTATTTATTTTTCAGAAACTGTTCAAAAGATTTAACACTTCAGGCTATGCCAGAGACAAAGGAACAATGGTACATTTGAAAGTTCTCATTCAAAGGTCAAATATTAATGGTCAAGTAAAAAGTAGATTTGAGGTATGCAACTGTATTTGTAAAGAAACCTAAGAATTTGTTGAGCTCCGAAATATTCAGAGTAGTTCCGAGTGTAAAAATATCAACAAACATGGCCGCGCCCATGTCAAACTTCCGTGGCCGGGTAGAAAAATATTATTTCTTTTTATTTTGAATAAAGGTACCAACCCAAATAAATCTGCGACACCGCTGTCGCAGCCAGGTTCTAGAAATGCGACAGACACCATTTTTACGTGTAAAAAGTCGCAAAGTCGCGGTCGAGAGCTATCACTGTAAATAAACACATGAGTTTGAAAAGCAATAAGGCACTAATATCATTTTGAATCACGTTTTTTAAAAACATGTGGTTATAAAATAACCTAAAGCATTTTGAACATTTTTGTCGCAAGAATTTATAAAAAAACAAACTTACAAAGGTCACTCATGTAAATGATTCCTTTATAAGACTCATGAACCTTATCAAAAAGTATTTTTCTCTTGACATTATATAAATCACAATGTAATAAAAAATGAATTCCATCCTCTACCTCACTCCTGTTACAGTATTTACAAATTCTTTCTTCTACTTTAAGTCTTTAACTCTTTGCTACATGTCGTCCAGATTCAATTAACAAACGATGACAACTAATTCTTAATCTACAAATCTTACTTTTGAAAATATCATTAGTACAATGAAGTAGGTAATCTTCCACACGAAAAACAGTTTTGAATGAACGATATACTCTTAGTTTATTTCCCATTGACTGATCTTTTCTTACATCATTCAATAAACCTTGTTTCCATCCAGAAATAAATTCATTTTTCATACCATTAACAATCAGATTAGTGATAAAATTAATACTTTTCTGACTTACTTGGTTCAAATCAAGATTAGCAAACGTCTGCCTATAGATATATACATGGTATGTCTGTAGAAAATCATTTGATTATGTAACATCACGTGACCTTGTGTTTTAGGTATTTAAAAAAAAGACTTGATGGTATTTTGATAGGCGTAATAAATATTAAATGTGAAGAATATGACTCTTATTTTCCTTACACTTGCAATGGAGCATACATGTACATTGTTTATTGATCCTGGATTTTACAGAACACATTTATTTTTGCCTGAGCAGTATTGTTAAAGAATGTTTGACATTAGTTACATTTTGTTCCTTCCAGGTTGACATTGGCGATCTGGATAAAGGCATGGCGTATGTTTCCTTTGGGATTGTGCTGTTTGTGTGGGAATTTCTTCCCACATCACTTGTTGTGATGTTCTTCAGAGTCAAAAAACCTAATATACAAAAGGTAAGTTTATATTCGTTCTCTGTAACTGTAATAATTTAGCTTTCTTTTTCAATAACAAAGTTTTATGACAATATTTTACGTGTTAGCTTATATTTGTTCTCTGTAACTAATAATTTAGCTTTCCTTTGCAATAATAAAGTTTTGTTACATTATTCTACATGTTTTAGTCTTCTGAGAACTTCTCAGGGTACAAATGTATGGGAATATCTTATTCTTCATCAACTTCTTATTCCTTTCCTTCCAGCAACTTCTGACGAGTATCACATCCAGTTCGTACAACCGACCTCGCTTCTTTTTTGACAATCCACGTCGCTATGACAGCGACGATGACATCAGACAGCCAGGAGACGGAAGGTGATAATTTCACAGTTAACGTGATTTAATATCAGGCGACTTGTATTAACATTTAAACAATGTTCGTTAACATAATCAGTTATTCCAGCAAGAAATAAAGAACATTGGTAGATTATAATTTATTTCTGGAAAGTTTGAATATCAGGTTTATTTTTTCTTGATCTTTGATTATTCATTGAAAAACAAACTGTCTAAAATACCTTTATACTTAGTTTAGGAAACAGCAATGAAATTATTGTGTTGGTGTTAGTATTTCTTTTTATATGCTTTTCATCCAAAATATTAAAATATATATATTATATCATATATATATTATGTATTTTCATATTTTGAATAAAAAGCATATAAACAGAAATACTAATACCAATACAAGACAATATGGCACATGCTAACTTCCTTAGAAACATGAATGAAGTGCTTAGCAATGGAACTATAATGTATTGTAAATTATTTCAGTGAAGGCACAAGCCCACTGCCCATCACGTCCATCACTGAAGTGGACTTCCTGGATGACTATTTCGGCAGCTACACCCACCGGGACATGGAGGGGACTCCGCCCCCGTTTAAGATTACTCACGACCAGTACTTAGAGGCAGAAATCATCAACGACTCATTCAAGAGCAATACGATTCAGTGAAGATAGAGAGCCGCTCGTGGTGCTAATTCTACGATCAAAGTGTGTTGATACTGAGATTAGAATGTTCACTCGTATATTTGTTTCATGAGCGGAGCCCTATAAAGGTTTTGTGCAACCCCTGAATGAGATTCTTTACATTTTGCAACATTGAGCAATGTGAAAATTGCAATGAAAGGCTATTTTATGTTATAATGTTGGAAAAAGTTTTATTCATTAAGGTGTATAGGCACAAGAAGTAAGTTTTATTTATATAATTCTAGGACCTGGCAATATGTTGTGAACCTCTAATCATTTGTGCATCTAGTGTCGAGTTTTTCCCCAAGAATGTGGGGTCCCCTCAGCATTGGGGGTTCCTTGGCCGCACCCCACTCAGTCTGTACTTGAGCATTCAGTGAAAATCAAGTAGACAATTGAATGTTCCGTGTTGCACGAAAAAACTGCTGCCACCAACAAGTGTTTTCTAAAAATACATTTTTGGCGTAGATTTTACTATGTTCAGACTGGTGTAAAGTCGTGTGAGCATGTGATCATGACGCAACGCTTGACATATTTACATTAAGACAGTTGACCATGTACAGTGAAACATCTTCTAATTAATTTAAGGGTCCGTGGACTTTGGGCTCATTTATGGAGCAAGATTCCTTGTTTTATTGATTTTCTGGCAGCAACGAGGGAGAAAAACAACCATTAAAAACTGTTACAGCTCTTCGTGGTTCGTTTGGCAGGTGTATCGGTTATAGATTATCAAAGTATCATGTTCATTTCTATATTGAAAGAGCAATGATAGTTCTTTGACTTTCTGTGTCAGTATTGTGGGTAGTATTTGAAATATTGTAGATACTATTTTGCATAGTAAAATTGATATATACTTCACCTTGTGCCATGTTGCTTGTCTGTCAAAGCCGTGAATACTGATGTATGTACTATGAGACTGAAGAAATTATTGTTTATAGTGGTATGTATATTATAGATTCTTATAAGGGAATTAATTTTCATGTATATCAAACAACATGACTATGACTATGGCTTTTCCTTGACTAAAAACATTTCACTGTTGTTAAACATTTTGTTGAATCATAATTTGATGTTTTTATTTTTTTGTATGGTATTGTACATTCTGAATTTCAAAATCAACATAGCATATTTTTTTATTAAACATTTTACTGATGCTTGATCAGAACTGGATAAGTGTCTTACTGTGTAAGACTTTTCATGTACATAAATCGTTGATCATGTATTAATCTTGAACAAGTTTCTAGCCAGTTTTTACAGATTATATTATGTGATTGTCGTGATATATGTATATTTTTTGTTCTAATTTTTTTTTTTTTTTGTTGTGCTTTTTTGGTGACGATTACAATATAAAAATTTTTTTTGTCTCTCTGATATTTTCTCATTTACATCTGTAAATTTTAGTACAAATTGATATAAGTTTGGTTATAGTTGCATGTATGTATTATATTTCACTCTGAGATTCTGGTAGAATGTTTCTAATCATGTATATTTAATTCACATTCGTAGTACTAAGAAGTAATTAGATCCTAGTAGCGACAAAGAATTGTGATCTTGTTTTCAAAAACTTGTTTAGTCAAATCAAAAGAAAAATATTTGTGATGCATCAAAGTCAACAAAAGACATAAAATTTTGTACCACAAAAATGTTCATGAATATTTGTGTTTATGGTTTGGTAGTAAATTCGATTTTAACTGTGATACATAAATCATCTTTTTATTGCGATATTTAATGTGTGAAGAGGAGTAGATGATGAAAGTTGTACATTGATATTTACTTTGAAAATTGTTGCAATATTTTACTTTATTTCTATCATGGTTGGCAGATTTTGTGTGACTACAATTTTGAATCCATTCAATAAGTACCTGTGCTTTTTGTATTTCTCGTATTGATATTAGAAATTGTGTTTTTATATGTAAAAATGTATATTTTTCTAGTCACATACTTCAATCATTCAAATGAGTGGAAAAACTTCAAATGTCCATAAAAATGTGTCTCCACAAATTCTATAAATGATAAGATATTTTACGTGTGATAATGAACATTTGGTTTTAAGCATTTTAACTACCAAGATTGGATTAGTTCAAACTTCTTGGTTTAGTACTAATTTGTGACTGCGATATGTATATCATTGTAAAATAATCATTGGTCACATATATGTATGCTTGATCATAGTTTCACATATACATACACAAGAAGGCCAAAATGTAGAAAGAGTGCCAAGAAAGTTCATGGTTTCATTGCTATGAAAATCAAATGTTGTTTCATATCTTTATATTGTTGCAGCTATATTTTTACTAATGCATGTGTGAAATCATTTTAGTGCATAATATAATTTAATTATTTCATGCTGTAAAATTGTGTGTGTCTAAAGGACATGACGTATATTTAACAAAACTAGTATTAAAGCTTGTCACTTGTCAAAAACTATCTTAAAAAGGAATATATCTGCTATAACACTTTAGTTCTTCACCAGTAGAATAAGAGTGTAAACTATGAAATAAAAATTGCAGCCTACACCAGGATGAGCGTTTGTTTTTGTTCTGCTCAGTTAGTAAGTCGTCTGTCCCCACATTTTACACTATGATTGTATGAAGGATTGTTCTTGTTTTCATTTCATGATTAATTAGTGCTGCGTATTACTGTAAATGTCCATCCTGGACAATTCTTGTCATTACCCGCCATAGACACACGGAAAAGACCATAGCTTACTACCATACTGTCAAAATGTCTTGTCTTCCCTTAGGGAGCGACCATCATTAATTGTGCAGATAGATTTATTGGCTGATATTTTTACTGTAAATAGTCACATGGTATGTCACATTGCACACATTGCACCACTGTTATTACGGCCTCTGGCCCATTAGACAATAAAAGTTTGAAGTTTGAAGGGGGGGGTCATATGAGGGGGAGGGGCGCTCAATTTTCTTTGATCACAGAAGCGCTCAATTTTAACTCAAAAGAGAGGGAGGACACTCAATTCTCAAACTGAAAAGATAACATTTTACACACTTTTTTCTCGCGAATTGATGTAATCCTGCAATATGCATGGTTTTGCATTTTAATGTATTGTAATGTCAACATAACAAATCTAATCAATTTTTAAACATGTAATCATTTTCCGCCAACAATAAAATATGATTTACTTAAAAAAAGTCTATATCAGAAGGAGTCTGTTATGCATCTTCTGCAAACCTGAACCTACATGCATTGCTTTAAGAGAGGCCATGTCATAACGCTAATGGAAAGATGATAAGATTTTCTTATCGATGACTTATCACATTTTGATCCTTGACATTCAATAGATGCATAACGTTGTCCAATCTTTCCTTTCTTTTCCACTTTTTTTTTTTACATTTCTTCTTTTCTGCTGGGCCAACCCCTTTCCCGTAAGAGGAATTCCTTTATTGACCTTTTCTATACTATTAATAGAGGCCTTTAATTTCATTATTGCCTCATTAATTCTTTGTTTCTCTTCATCCAGATTGCCAATTTTTTCAATAAAAACTTTTTTTTTTCATGCTTTTCCACTTTTTAATGTTTTATTTTTCAAATAGGTCACTTCTTAACTCAACATTCTTTTCTTCTATTTCATCTACTATGCTTGAAAGGGTGTGTTAATACTTTCAGAACACAATTGTTTTTAAGGATACAAAATATAAGATTATGGACTAAAAAACTTTACAAGAGAAGCCAATTTTTTTAGCATTCAATTTTGCATAAACAAACTAATTCAGCTAGAATAAGAATCTAGTGATGAGAGTGATGAAGATGAAGAGGTGGTGACAGGTATGCTGGTTGAATTATACTCATATGGGGGTTCAGATGATAACTCTCATGCTGTTCCTTTGTTGAATCAACACACACAACATATCTTCAAGACAATTTTATGGCCCATAGAGCGAATGCTGGTTTATTCTAACATATTAATGTAAGATATTATTGCATTGAATATAGACATGGTAAACTATTGCATGTTATTGTAAAGTATTGGTTAAACCAATATGCTTTGTATATAGTGCAATGCTTGGTTTATATGAGTCCAGATGTTTGTTCCCCCCCCCCCCCCCCATCACGACCCGGGCATCACAATATATCATGTTAGGGAGGGTGTTCAATTTCAATATCTCTTCAATGCCAATAAGGATAAATTTATTTATTTATTTCGGACTTACATCCATATTCACTAGAGAATTATATACATATATACATTACATTAAAACTTATATTAAATAAATTCATTATATTGTACACTTGTTTGATATATACATTACATTAAAACTGTATATTGTCAACCATAAATTCATTAAAGCGACCACTGCTGTCAAGTGATAAGAGTCACAACTTGCTGTCGCCGCCGTCTGGCTATCTTTAGACCCACAGTGCGCGGATTACGTCTGCCGGGCTTCTGATCAGACAGCGCCGCACTGCCCCTGCCAATGATAAGAGACTGCGCCGCCGCAGTCGCCTCACAACCTCCCCAGCGGCCGCGCAGTGAACAGGTAAGGCAGTGCTTGTACATACATAGGACATGTAAACATGAGAGTATAAAGTTATTCACAAAAAGCCATATTAATAGATATTAGTGGATTCTCTCCAAAAGCGTTTGAACGACATTTTATAGCTTGTGACATGTGTGCAAGTTTCATGAAAATTGGAAAGTATTTAGGGATAATGCTTTTATTGGTCTCTAAAAGCCAGAGTCAATAAATGATGCATTTTGCATTGTAATTGTAGTAAAAATAAGATTTATATTTTTACTGTGTAGTATTTAAATTGGTCTAGTTATTGAATTTTTTAAATGCATAGAACACATAATGAAGTTATAGTCACATAGTGATCATAAAGTTCATGGTATCTGTGTAGTCACTGCTACTAGTCAAATCTAAAATTAGACAAAAAAAACTTTATAATTTTATTTAAATTTCGAGCTCATAGTCTCCTTTAATATAATTTTGGATATGACTAGTAACAGTGAATAAACAGATACCATGAACCCCCATGCTACATACCTAATCAACAGAACTCTTGATCATAAAGATATAGTCACATAAACTATATTGTGTTATTGAATATCGTGAAGCCATCTCCATATTGCAATAGTCATGGTGGACAAACACTGCTTTAAGTCACTGTCAAAGAAAAAACGGATGAAACACGTATGTGGGACGTACACGATGTTTTGGCGTTTTTCTTTGATACTATGGAAAAAATACAAAAACTGTTGATCTTTCAAATGAACAAAAAACACTTACAAAACACAGATGAAACACGGATTGTCCATACATTCCACGTAGATTCACACAAACATGATATTTTGGTTGAAAAATGAAAAACCCAGCACAGATGAACAGGGGATAAATAGCGTATTGCACGGATGTTTTACGGACAATGTACGTTTGTATCGCTAATATCGTGTACAGTCCATGTATTTATGAAAATCCATCTGCGCAAATACTTTTGAAACATTCCAAAAGTTATTAGCGTGGACATCTCGACCCGTAACATCACTCCACGTAATTTGACGTATAAAAACGGACCAGACACTGATGGGCGGCTATCTGCGTGGATTAACCACATACGACAAAAATCTATCATCATACATACGTTTCATCCGGTTTTACTATGTGACAGTGACTTTAGTAAAGGTTTTTTTAAAATCAATAGGGTTGCGTTTGTGTACAGAATAACTTCTCCAGTAACACCACCCTCAAGTGCTCTCTTTTCCAGTATTCACCTAATGTGATCTTTTGACCCTTAGGGACCTCATTATCTTTCTAATTGGCATGATTATTAATCATAATTGTTGGGGCTATTATGATTGTTCCAAATAAAATGAGAGGTCATGTGTTATTTTAGGCCTAATAGTTTTCGAGATATGGTGTCTTACCTTTTCTTCACTCCTCAGGACTCGCTGTCGTCACTTCAGGCGTGATTTTCTCACTGCAGCGTTACCAAATGTCTACCCAACATTTTTTTCACATACTAGATGGTGTACTTTAAAAAAATGGAGAGAAATTTCATCATCACTTTATATTTAATGCTGTTCACCGCTTTATTTTACAATCAGGACGATTTATATAATTTAGATGTAACACAAAATATTTATGAAACCAACTTGATGTTCAGTGGCTCATTTTGAGTGTCTTCTCTCGCACGCACACAAAGAGCAAACAAAACACATAAGATTATTGAATAGTTGTACAACTGTTATTATTGAAACCAAGAGAATTATGGGGGCATTTTATGTACTCTCATACCCCCTCAGCCTAAGGGTCTTTATGAATGTTTGGGACCTTGAAAATTGTCCTACTGTAGACATCTTAATAGTTGTGGTCTCTATAAAAGCGATTTGTTTATATAGGTGGTCTAAATCAGAGTTAAACTGTACTTTCAGGAAGTGCTGTGAATACCTCCTGACGTTGCAGCATCTACAGCGGTCAAGATTAGACGCAGGTGACCACCACTCAGCTTCTTACTTGGTGAGTTTTATATGGTGTTTATCATTGTGAACGTTTGATAATGTTATACATGATTTATAATTGATTTAATAATTGATTATGAAAATAAAACACCTCACTATCTTTGGCACGTTACAGTCTTGCATCATGCATATGTCAGTAAAGTTCTGATGTAAAACGTTGAAA